>QLPE01000425.1:14077-55385 GCA_003314125.1 Hygrophorus russula | reverse complement strand
ACCAGCTACTGCTCGTAACATGCGTCTGTGTTGTCATTGCTCTGGTCCTTTACCTCTTCTACTGGAATCGCTTTGTTGCCTATATCATTGGCCTTTCTATTCGACTCGTGTATTGGAATGAAAGTGTCTCAAGTATATGGGTGGAAGTCGGTTCGTCAAAAGTATACACAAAAAGAAGGCCGCATACTGAACCGACACGTAGGCTCAATTCATTTCTCCATCCTTGCCGGGAGGATACTTTTCAAGGATGTTCGATACCACTCGAGTAATCAGACCATCAAATTAGTTAAAGGCCAGATAAGTTGGCGTTACTGGATTCGCAGACCCACCGCTGAAGCAGATGTTACCAATCTTGGCGGTGATACTTGTACGTCCTCCCCTAAAACCGTAAGTTGCACCCCCAAAATATTATTTTCCAGACAAGCGAACATTGGGCTCGCTTTCATGTCGTGTCCAAGTCACTGTGCAAGGTTTAGAGTGGTTTATATATAACAGGACATTAGCGTATGACAATATAATTTCGCAAATGAACTTCGATGGCCCCGCAGGGCCATCGCGCGCCGGCACCGGCACTGACCACAGAAGCGACACAGTATCTCCGCTATCTTTCCAGAAATCAACCGCACAAACAAGTTTGTCTCTCTAGATGTTTTCTGATGCCCTCTTATTGATGTCAACCAGGCTCGACCTCTCCTCATTGTCCTCCGGACTCTGCGAAAACGCCTCCCGTGTTGACACGAGTAATATCTCGGATCAAACGCCATTTGCCGAGCTTCGATCTGAAAGACATTTTGCCAGCTGGTATCGAAATTATCAAAGGGGCCATTATTTGTGGCAATTCCTCCACCCCCTACCTGCTCATTTCTGAGTTCAACAGAGCGGAGGGTATGTATGGGGTCGTTCGGGTCTGCCATTCTACCAAAATGACTTTCCGTTCCTTCCTTTGTAACACACTCATTTCCAGGCGAGGTCCAAATACGACTTGTACAAGGAGATCCTCAGTTTAAAGTTCGAAAAGGCGCTCATCCACTTCGTGGAAAATGACGATTACGAGGAACCTATGACCACCACAGGAGTGAAAATTCACAGCCGTTTAAATCATTTTCCGTTAGTCCGCCATCGCTCATTGCACATATTGCCATTGTAGAGCTTATGATTTTTGCTCTGTAGGTCCTCGAAACTCCGCCGATCAATCAACTTGGCCTTTTCGGCATTTTCCAAAGTTTGGCTGCATCTGTTCGGCTTTCCCCAACCTTTGGACAATTCTGCATACCGGAGACATCTTCGTCAGACTTCTATGAACCTCAGAAAGTCGACGAAGAGTGTGGAGGAAGAGACACCCATTGGCCCGGACTTCCTATCACTTGAGTACGCTGTGGAACACAAAATATTAGAGACCCCCGTACTGGACCTCTCATATTATTTCGATGTGGTTGGTGAAGTACCATCCCAACAGGACCAAGCGCAATTTGACGTATCGGAACCTTGTAATTTTGGCAATGGGGACGTTTCTCCCCAATGGGGCATGGACATGGTTGTACGAGGCGGCTTCTTTCGGTATGGGCCTTGGGCTGATCGTCAACGGTAAGTTGTGTGACACGACGCTTTTGCTTTGATTTTGACATTTGCCACACAAGAACGGAGCTACAGCGGACCTTCTTCCCATCTCTGTACCATGATACTGTACCTTTCTCGCGACTTAAACCTGGAGATAAACGGATGTGGGTACTCTTCAAGGTTTTTATTGAACTACGAGACGATACCACATTGTATATACCTTTTCGAGAAGTATCGAAGGTGAATCTTTGGTTCTTCTCAATAATCTTTTCTCATCTTTTCATGGTCCTTCATCAGAATTGGCTTTGGGATGGTCAGGTTGACGTACCACGTCCTAGAAAACGAGAACCTGCTTCCATTCATATCACTGCAGGAGACAGTTCCTCGATCAGTTATATTATGCCCATGATTGCGGGACCTACAGGTTACGAGCCTGTTTTGGAAGTGCATCTTGATAGTGTCGCTGCAACGTCTAGCTTAAATGACATTTGCTTGGTTGCTGCTGAATCCTGTCGTGTATGTCACCGCAACCCTTGAAATTTCGATTGCTCACTCGTAGTCTTGGCCATATAGATCCGATGTGAACTACCTTCACCACTTATCTGGAACAGCAAGCGTAAATGGACCTTTGCATTCACATTTCGACAGCCAGTCCTTTATCTGATCCGAGATCACATTAATATGTTTACCGACCTCGCAAGGGACTGGACCGCCGGTCTACCCAACGATTATTATCGATTTGTCCCTATGATTTATGTCTTCGAGCTCGAAATGCATCATTACCAGATCAATATGTATGCCAACGACCACAATATTATCGACAAGCCACTACTCAGGGATGAAAATGGTGCAATTTACACGTTCCCGGATCATGGCATAATAACTCACTTTATTTCGTTACATTGTAGTCCTATTAACGATGCACGGTCCCCGTTTTCGGCATGAGACTCAGATCCATTCTGACAATTTTCGATCAGATTCTGCGACGACTCCGTTCTTCATGGAAGCATCAGATGTCGCCCTCGCCCTCTCTTTACCTAGATGGCATACGCACGCATTGCATGCCCCTCAGGACGGACATAGCCTTGGTCGTGTGGGCTTTTTCCGTGCTGATGGATCTTATCGGTATTTTGCTGAAGTTCGTGAAGGTAATATAGAGCAGCTTCAGATGGCGTTTACAGTTCGCATAAATTTTTGTTATCCTGTTATCAGGAACTTTTATTAATGATACCTCCAGACCCATGATGTTGTACTCAAGGCACTCGGCTGGTCTATTCGCTATTTCATGGTTCTACGCGACAATTACTTGGGAACCTTTACTCACTTTTCCACCAAAAATGAATACCTTGATAAACGTAGGAAAGGACTGCCAGTTGGCGACCCGATTTCACAAAAGTATCGGCCAAGCTTAGTAAGCACACCAGCACTCCTGGGTATTACCACCTCTTACGAGTGATTAGTCAAATGTGCTCCATGTAGATATTAAAGTGGCACTCAAGAATGGACTCGTGGTATTACCCGCAGGCTTGCCAGGACATGAGGGGCCGAACTCCAGCCAGGCCCAAAAAGGGAGTCTCAGTACGATTGGGGCTTGCGTTGTGCTCAATATGCCCGGATTACATCTTCAATTTCGACTTCATGATTATTTCATGGGTATTTCACCCTAATCATTCGTGATCGCGTGCTAATTGTCGTCGCAGATATGTCTTTAAATATCGACCCCACATCTGGACGTATCGAGAGTAACTGTTCGGAACAAATTCTCTCACGTCCAACATCTCATAATTCAAAAGGAATCTTGTTGATTGACGGTGAGATACTTTATATATGCCTCTTGCAACACTGTCCTGATATCTCTATTCAGGAATCGACATAACTGCTCACAGATTATTTGGGCCACAACCTCGCACTGCGGCCTATGTATGCATCTGGGAAATTCACCTCGGGCACATCAAAACCGTTCTTTCTATATCGGATGTCACAGTCCTTCAGGCTGCTGGTAATGCATTTCGTTTAAATTTCGCCGATTCTGCGAATTCCCCGGCAGCCGAATATCTTTTCCCCGTAGATCTCGACGGTAAGTCTTCATCCTGTATAATGAAAGTTGTTCTTACTTCCACACTAAGCCACTTTTATTAAATTATCACTCAATGGCATGGACGCAACATGGTTGGCGGGGCATGCGGCCGTGGCACTTTCTTTTAGCCAGGGTCTGAAGGTCGATAGCAATGATCTGGCCGGCAAATTTCATCGCAAAGTCACAAGTGTGCGGTTGCCTCATGCTTCGCTCAAGGTCTTACTCGCAACATCGAAGTGCTGTCTGTGGACCGAAGCAGCTCACATTATGACAGATGCTTACCTTGACATATACTCTTCTCCGTCTGGATGGCAAGATACGGCACGGGCGCAGGCTGAATTTATCAACAGCCAAGACCTAATGACCGGCCGAGCAGGGCGCATGTTACCTGGTTTGCTACCTTATGATTGTATGCGTTCAGGTGAATAGTTTTAGAGAACTATCATCCCGTCACCATATTTTCCTGATTCGGAAATGATCAGATCGAGGATCACATAAGGATGGTCTCTATCTTCCTCAGCGTCAATTGTCTAGACTCGTAGTTCATCAAGAAAAGGACCTGTTTGTTAATTCTGGCACTCAGATAGACGAACAAAATATTAACCGTTTTTCGGAGTTCTCTCGCCTACCTCAACTATCCGAGTCCGAGGATGAACGAGGAGTTTCTGAGGCAGATCGTGACGCTCGGTTGGCGTAAGAACTAACCACTCTTATTCGGCATACATTCTTCAACCTCATTCGTATTTCAGACAGACACGCTCGGTGACGCCCATTGTCTCAGCACTCATGAATGATTACGAACGAAATATGACCAGCGGAGACGAATCCGATGATGAAGATTTGACAGATGCAGATAGCACACAGAGTGGTTGGTCAGATGGTAAGTTTTAATAATGTGTGGCTTGAATAATAATACATTTTTGCAAAGATATTACAAGCAGTAATACGGAGCCGTTAGCACAGTATCATCATTTCACAAGGCATTACACTGCACCTTTTCTTAAAACACCGTCTTTATGGGATCACTCACCGTGGGTTCTCGCTCAAGTAACTCCCTTCCGTGACTTTCTGCAACCTGACTGACACCCCTACTTGTCTTTAGGACGTCCAACTTTCCGGTCTCAAGTCCACATTTCGAACAGAACCATTTCGTCGAGACCAGAAGTCACTGGAAGTGATCTCTGATCTCGACAATAAAGTGCATACTACAGTGTTTCGTCTCCTTTCTCGGCAGGGTCTCTCGGTAAAAATCACCCCCCTTGTTCTGCCGGTAGTAAAGCGTCTCATAGAAGACATAGAGACAGACGTGAGTGGAATCTCCCTCCTTTTCTGACAGAGAGTAGATGTGCTGTTCATTCAGGTGCACAGTCCTGAGCTTGGCTTAGATGCTGTCATGGCCGATTATCTCAGTAGCTTCCCCGAATCAAGAAAAGCGAAACAACGTAATATCGTGGACATCCGTTTGTCGTCGATGCACGTATACGCAGTCCAGCACATTTCAGCCATAGACGACATTTCGACCGCCCCTCATAGTTTGGATCCTCATTTGGCCTCCGTTACTGCTATCAACGTCTCCTTAAATCGTCTGCATGTGACAGGAAGCAGCACTTTGAATGCTACCAACCGGACTTTGGCAGCCGCATTTGATGACCTATCAATTACACTGGACACAGTCGCAGATATACGATCAGCGCAGCAAAATGCAAATCCCTGGAAGAAACCGACCCTCGATTTACGCTTTACTAGTTTTCAAAGTGAATTTCGGGCGGGCGGCATTGACACCACATGGGGTGCGATTTCTGTGGAACTTGGTCATATGTCGCCTGAATATATAACGACTACTGGCGCAGCCCTTGCTCAAAACATCAAAGAATTAGTATGCTTACGCCGTCAAATGATACTCCGTAATTCTGGCCTTACTGGGAAAATCATTCATGGTGTTCTAAAATTATCTATGAACAAGTCAATCGTCGACCCGCTTTCAACAATACAACCTTCTTACCTGGTGCAAAGTGGTCGTCCACACGAACTGCGAACTGATCCCACTTTCAAATTTCTATTTCATTTACGTAACTGTTTATGGCACCTTTCGGATATCGAGCGTGATGCCCTTCACTCGTTTCAGGGTGATGATGGACCAATCTTAATGGAAGACATTATGCCCTTGTTGGCGTCGTACTCGATGAACTTGGCCTTGGATGCTGACGCGTCAAATGTTGTCGATTTTGCCACTCTGGAGACGCTGTTTCCTCCCCGAACCAACAAGCCGGAACCAATTGGAAAGGCTTTCAATACGGTATCAGTAGTGATCAAAAGATCGGAGATAGTAGTTTGGGATCCATTGGGAGTATCATCCAGTGAACTCACCTTTGACACCTTAGTCGTTGATGCACGTGTACGCCAGCACGACCTCGTCCAGCCGCCAATTCTTCATTCGAAGACCTTCTCACAAACATCGTTACGGGACAAGGGAAGAAATGTCTGCCATCTCATCCTGTCCATTTCTGCCGGCGATGTCGGCATGAATGTCTCCCCACATTTGATGCAATTTGCTCAGGGAGCATTACGCGTCCACAGGCATTGCGGTGCTACGACAACTACTGCAAACGATGAAACAATTGACAGGCGTCGTAAAGATGTCGCGGATGTGGCTATTGTAGATGTCGTATTTTTGATGCGCCATCTTCGCGTTCGAGCCGCCGCGGAGAACCTGAGCTTTGAGTTCGGAAGCTCTGTTATGCAAACTTCCTCCTCCGCGCTTTTAGGGCTTACGGCTGATCTCCGAGACGAACGGGACCGATCGATGAACATTACCATACTTTTCGATGATATCTTCCTCCGAGCGCGTGCCCCCTCAAGTACTTCCAAACAAAGTGATCAGGACATCCTTGCTTCTCTAGTATTCAACGGAGGGAAAATTAATGCTGGCATACGTCAAGAGCCGACATCGAATATGAATGTGCGGGCTATTTTGACTATGGATAGCTTAAGCTTCAGTGTCCCACGTAGTGCCCTTCGCCTTTACCGCTTCATCGAGGAGTGGAGGGCCGATTTTCTACCGGGAATCGAAGCAACGCTGCAAGAGCTGATAGGAGAACTACGGAAACCTCCGACCAAGCCAGCCCACTCTACTCCTTCACGTTCAGCGCAAAAGCTGCTAAATTTTCAAGTTGATGGATATGTAGCGTCGTTTGACGTGACTTTGCAGGTCATGCACGGGACTTGGCTCTCATGGTTAGTCAATGACGTGGTCTTGTATGCGAAAACTCCCGGTCCATCCCCTCGCAAGCCGACACAGGCTTTCGGGCTACAATTGGCCTCCCAGGTTTTTAGCATTTCGTCGTTAACTAGTGCATCGGGCGAACTTGCATCAAATACAGGCGTAAAACTCGAACTTCCGGCTGTGTCTCTAACAGGACACTATGACGGATTGAGCATTTCTGCTCGAGTTTTAGTGGCATTTTTCCATCTCAAAGTAAAACCTTCACACTGGGATACGCTACTTATTGTCCAGCAAAAGTTCGGACAGGATTTTACTGATCTCATGGCCTTGATCGATGTAACTCGTCGGAACAGACGGTCTGTTGCCATCTCACCAATGTCTTCTCCATCCGCTCGATCATGGAAATACAGCGGTCTTCTGAAAATGAAGGGATTTCGCATTGGCTTAGAAGGTCCATCGTCCACTGTATATCTGGAATGCGAAGATATTGGTGGCGGGGCGGATAATAACGCCGGTCACGCGTGGCATGTTCGACTATCTGATTTATGTCTTTCGCTCGCCTCTCGGACTGATCCTTCAAACTTTACAACCAATAAGAGCCATAGATCAGCATTTTTTATCATCGACTTCGAAACCCGCGGGAGCCAAGGGAGATATGCTTCTCAAATACAAATTCTCGTGACAAGGATACACGCTGTAATGCAACCCAGTTGCATTGGAGAAGTGGGCGATTTTTTAGACCACATGCAGGTAATGTTCCTTATGATATCCCGAAGAAGCCTTTTCTTATTGGTCTTATTGGTGTCACTCGTAGGCCGACATGCTCGATCGGCGAGAGCTGAGGGCTCTGGAACTCGCGGCTTTTAAAGAAAAGACCAAAAGTATCATGAGAACATTCGAAATAAGAAACCAAGAACTCTCCCTCGAAGAGAAAATGACTTGGTTTGATAAAAATACTATCAATTTATCCATTAGAAATATTGGGATGGCTTTCCCTCTCGCTCTTGGCCAAGACTTCGAATATTCCCTAACGGGCAGCCATGGTACCAACGCAGTCCGTGCATTTCTGTTTTCAATCAAATCCGTCGTTTTCAGCACCCAGCGCGGTGAGAGTGGTCAGGCGACTGTGAAAGAGTTTTCATTTCAATTTGTTTCTGGGTATGTTCCTTGCGTTCTTTCCGGCGCCGTCACTTGACCTCTTCGTAGATTTAAGCAGTCAGTACGATCTGACTTCTCTGGCGAGAATCACCAAACTCGTAATCGGCTTGTCTACCCTGAGATGACTGCTCAGATTCGTTCAGACCGCTCAACCACGTCCCGCCAAACCAAAGTAGTAGCGAATGTCAGCGGTTTCATGTTAGACCTTGACTCCAACATCCCAGATTATGTCTTCTCTCTAACCGATGTATATCGCCAAGGGGAGGAGCGTGTGACTAAACTCGGTGCTGCTATCCCTTGGGATGTACCGAATTCATTGGGCATGACACAAACAGCGGGGAAGGAAATGGGAAAGCAGGCGGTGACGTTAGCTTCCGACATATTCGCATCGCTGACGTTCCTGAGTGGCCAAGTACGCGTGTATAATGGCTCCGTACCAGCTCTACCGAGGTCAAGAACCACCACCCAAGAACCTGATGAACAAATTTTGAAATACGAGGCGGATATTTTCAAACTGCCAGAGGTTTCCGTTTGGGCAGAATATCGAGCTGCTCCCGCTTTGCACGCTTGCCAGGAGGCGGAGTCTTCCATCTTAATATTCAAAAGCACGGTCCATTCTAGCCAGAACACCTTGAAGCCCACCCTGCTGCCTTTCCTCACTGAGCTTGTTGGCCACATTAACGGTCGTATGCGCCAGGCCAGTCAGCGGAGTGCCCAATCCTCGTCTCCTATAGTTCGTGATACAGATTGGAATGACAAACACAATTCGAACACGGGCTCCAGCATGCAGATCAGCTTTAGCCTGCGCATCGATCAATCGAGGCTCGAGTTGACATGCCAGCCTGATGTGAATGTTATCGCGGGACTCCACTGGGACAGTGGTGGTTTTGTTATCAATGTTTCCCCCAGTGCACGTAAAATAACTTTTACGGGGAGCGTAGGCGGGCTGTCCGTTGGCCTCAAACATGGTTTCCTAAGTGAAGATTGTGTGCGATTGGATGCACGCAATTTGTCCTTTTCGGTGGCCTTTGCGAAGATGGCATTGGACGTTGGGCATTCACTAAACACCGTTTCTGTCGTGTTAGACACCCAGTTCTCAGGCGGAGTACGCTTTTCCCGCTTGCAGGACGTACTTTGCTTCAAAGCAGTGTGGTTGGATCGTATACCAGTCTTTACTGGTCAAGACGTAGTAGCAGCGAGGTCCCCATCGAGACTTAACACCATCCCGGTCAAACCGGCATCGCCGAGGCAAGAATTCATCACTATCGCCTTGCTTCGTATTCGACAGATCAAACTCGACATAGATTTGGGCCAGTCGATCAGTGCTCTCACTCTCGATCTGAAGGACCTCCTTCTTAGGACTAAACTGACTGAAATACTGAGTGAGGTTTCAATATCTGTGGCGAACGTTATGGTCGTCGCAAAAGGCAATGTTTCTGGTAGCGCCAGTGTCCCAAACTGCGTTTTCCAAACCATCCGTAGAAAGGAGGGAACTCCTTTCTATTCACTAGGTCAAACAAGTATGCTGGAGCTCACTATGACAAGCGGTGCCCTAAATGTAGCGTTGGATTCCGATCATCAAAGGTTGCTACAATACCGGTCAGTACTATTCATTGCAATAGGACGGCTGCTGATTATTCATTTCCTGCTCAGCGGCGAACCTCTAGAAGTCGAGATATATGATGATTGGTCTATGATCTCGAACCCAGCCGAGATGGAGGAACGCCCCCTTCGTTTGTCTTTCGTTGTTTCTGGTACAGATATCGTTGCCATGGCAACTGTTGGAGCTATTCCCAAATTGCTCTCCTATGTGAGCAAATTCAGGGCTAATTTGGATGCCCAGAGCGAAGGTGCAAGCCGCGAGTCCAAGGCGTTCAGAGTTACTCGCTCACCGAAGCCTGATAATGCTTTATCTGAGGTCGCCAATGCTATGCTACACTCAGCGCGGACACGATTTAAGCAAGCCGAAACGGGATTATCCTACACGATCCGACAGAAGATGATACTCCGACTTCGGCTGCTCCGTCTGGTCGTTTTTCCGCGGACGATGGCCGATCAAGAAATTGCGCAATTTCTTGTCCGCGATGTTCGGGCGCGGCTGGATCGTCTCGTTGAATCAGATAGTCTGCCGGCCAAAAGAGATCTTCATCTATCATTTGCGTCCATGACAACTTCGAAGTTCAGTCAACTCAACCATGCTCGCACTTCAGACCATGCGTCAACCGATAGCTACACTTCGTTTTTGAAGGATGCACTGGAGGCCATCATCTTTGGTTTGCCCGCCATGAAAATTCACATGTTCTCCCTTCAAAGGACTCACGACCTGACAAAGCAACTCGAGTATGACTTCCACAGTCAATTCGTCAGGCGTGACGGGATGAAGGATTTCGAGGATATATATATCACCCTTAACGTCTCGTTGTATTCGTGGCTTACCATTCTCCGCAAAAATCTCTCTAGGGAGATGGACCAAGTCCAAACCGCTGCAGCCTGGCGAACTGGCCCCACAGTGTCAACTCCTATGATCACTCGCAAGAAAGCCCCAGATCCCCTGCCGCTGTCAGACAATGTCTTGAGTTTGCCGACATTGTCTCGAGGCTCTACTACGCCGCTGTCAGTTCACGTACCTAGCCCCTCCACTCGAATGGAACAATCAAAATCTGTGTCATCGGCCTACCCATCTTTCACTTGGACATCGAAAGATCACACCCCGAATCTCTCCCTTTCACCGAAATTTGTCAGTTCCCCGATGCTTAACGTCGGGTCGGGTACAGTTGTGCCGCCATTGACACCCACGCCGGAGAATCTAAGGATGGGAATTGTATATCTACCTCGTAGTCGGCTCATTGAGCGATTAACAATGCGTCAATTAGGAGAAGCTACGCCGGATGTGATGCATCCTTTCTTCATGAAAAAATCTGGGTTTAATTTGGAGGATTCTTTACCGCAATATGTCCACGAATATGCGACGATACCACTCGAGGAGATTATGGAGTTGCTGTTGAAAGTGTATAGCAAACAATTGCGCGCGTCTCGGAGTGACGGTACTTCGTAGATACTTTTGGTATTTTCGGCAGCTGTATAGTAAGTAATCTTATAATGTCCGTGCATGTCATGTTGGAGTATGGGATCCATCTAAGAGTAATATCTACGCAACACGTCACTTCCCGGAGCTTGTCCCACCCGCGCCGACATTAAAAACACTAAGCAAAGCAAAGCAACCGTACAAGAGTCCAATTGGGTATGCCACTAAAAGCCGCTGATCAGACATTCGGAGAACAGCAACGAATATCCCAGAGGCTGCGTATGTGCACCACAGGATGGAAAGTAATGAGAGCAGGTACCCAACCAAACCGCTGAGACGATCTGTTGAATATTGTAAAGCAAGAGACAGCAGGAGAACATACTTAAGAGCAATCATAACACTAATGGCACCGACGCCAACCATAGGCAATAAACAGTATCCCAGTACGGAGGCGACACGATATGCATCAATGCCTTGTTCTGACATTAAATTGAGTAGGGTGTAGATGGACGCTGAACCGAGGAGCCCAACACCATAAATATAGCCGAACTGCGGTTTTCCGGACTACAAGGCACAATCTAGTTGGAGAGCCTTAAATGTTGAGCAAGTACCGACTCACGAAGAGCAGGAATGTTCCAAAACAAAAGAAGAACAAAAGAGGACCAGCCAAGTCGGCATCGTCCATTATGTGTTCGTCGATATGGCGCAACGGATTTAGCACCGTCAACGATTTTGCGCGTATATGGTTGAAGTTGATTCCAAGCTCTTTTTTTTCGTTAACGATTAAAAAGAACTATCGAGAAGTGGCATTACCTTCTAACAATGGTGGTTCACCTTCAAACCCACCTGTCCCAAACGCAGTCCACCAACCACCAGGCGCCTGGATGTTTCCCCCATACCCAGGGGGTACTCCATGTTGAGAAGAGACTGCCCCTTGTGCACCGACGCTTCCTTCGAGACTGGAACGCGAACCAAGGTAGAAGTTGTTCTGTTCGCCGACAGCTGGACCCGGCGTGTAAAATTGAAGTGGAACAGCTTGAGATGGAGCAGTAGATTGCTGAGCATAATATTGACCGTGCGATGAGGAGGCACCGTATGAATTACTAGTTCCTTGCCACATGCCAGGAGGTGAAGGTCGTTGGTTGTCACGTGTAAAGTTGTTTACACTGTAAATAAGATTTTTTGAACAAGTCGCTTCGATGGTACGCAAATTCTTGAATACGTGTTCTCTGAGCATTACCTATTCGTCTTACAGCCTCAAAACGAGTACATCGAGGAGCACATTAAGCGACACGGTCGGCGGTTAGATTATTATGAGCGCAAGTTCGTCGTTAATATCTCATTCTCGTGTATTTTTGCTAAAACCATATTGTAGACGCAAACGTGAAGCTCGTGCCGTCCATCGTTCATCTGCCACCGCTCAGAAAGCGTTTGGGCTAAAGGCCAAGTTACTTCATGCCAAGCGACATGCTGAAAAAGTGCAGCTCAAGAAGACTCTGAAAGCTCATGACGAGCGAAATGTCAAGCAGGCGGACTCGTCAACAGTGCCAGATGGCGCACTGCCTACTTATCTGCTAGACCGCGATGGCCAGAAGGATGCAAAAGCACTCTCTACTGCCGTCAAACAAAAACGGAAGGACAAGGCGGCCAAATATGATGTACCCCTTCCAAAAGTTAGAGGAATTGCGGAGGACGAGATGTTTAAAGTCATGAAATCAGGGAAAAGCAAGAGTAAATCATGGAAGCGGATGGTCACAAAGGCAACATTTGTGGGTGAGGGTTTCACGAGAAAACCCGTCAAGATGGAAAGATTTATACGGCCGATGGCTCTGCGGTATAAGAAGGCTAATGTGACACATCGTATGTTGAGCGCGTCATTCTGAAATTGATCCTTAGAGCTGACAGGATCGATAGCTGATCTCAAGGCCACGTTCCAGCTACAGATCCTTGGTGTAAAGAAGAACCCGCAGTCACCGATGTATACACAATTGGGTGTGATGACGAAAGGTACAGTCATTGAAGTCAACGTCTCGGAACTTGGCATGGTGACGACTGGCGGAAAAGTCGTATTCGGAAAATATGCACAAATCACAAATAATCCTGAAAACGACGGCTGCATAAATGCTGTTCTACGTAAGTTCCTTGGATATTATATTTTCGTTTACTGATATTTTTTGGTTACTCCGTAGTCGTGTAGAAATAATTTGTTGTACTTTATTTACTTTTTAAAATGTCTTCCACTGGTCCCGTTAATCGACATGCGCCCACTGCCATTGAGCGACAGCGCTCTCAACTGGATAGGCTTCTTAAAGACCCTTCCAAGCCTGCGTATGTCCCGGCTGTCCCTAAAGAAAAGTCTATAAGACCACCGCGGGAAATGATGAAGAACGTTCAGGGTTCAAGTGCTGGTGCAGGCAGTGGCGAGTTTCATGTTTACAAAGCAAGTAGAAGAAGAGAATATGAGCGATTGAAATTGCTGGATGAAATAGCACAGAAGGTTCGTTATGCTGACTGAGATCTTTCGGGAATGGGGCTAACGACGTTTACACTAGGAAGCTGATGCAGCTGAATTTGAACGGAAGAGACAAGAGGCAGAAGAGCAAGCTGAATCCAAAACAGCGAAGAATCGAGCAAAGAGACTTAAAAAAAAGGAAAGGGCGAGAGGTTTACCGACGAGTGAAGTTGAAGATGATGTTCCGGTGAAGAAAAGACGGGTTGTGAATGGGATGGAAATGGTTTTCAAAAGACCGGAGAGCGGTGACGAAGGTGAAGAAATTCTAGAAAAAGAGCCAGTCGCGAGTGCTGCTGTTGTTGTTGTTGCTGCCGTAGAACCGGTGGTGTTAGTGTCGAATACAGCCAGACTTGTGTTTCACGAAGACTAGAAAATGTTACAAGTTACGCTAGGTGAACACTTAATCTCAAGCATTCTCAACCAAGAACCTTTAGAAAGTATAAAAATTTTGATTCAACGAGGAGCACCTCTCTGGTACCAAAACGAAGAAGGTTTTAACAATTCACTTATCGCTTCAAATCACTAACTCACACCTTCACAGGTATTTCCCCTTTGCACGCCGCTGCATTCATCCAGGATGATCAACTGGTCGAACTCTTAATCGATCAAGGTGCTCTCTGGAATGCAGGTGGGTTCTCCCACTCCTGATTCGTTTTTTTAATCTCAACCATGACACCAGTCGACTGTCTCGAAAACACTGCCGCCGATATCGCACTCTCCTTCAATAACGAGGCTATTTACTCCAGGATTCGTAATGCAGGTATTCGTGCAGGTAACCCCACCTTCCCGCCATGCTGAGTTTCATAACTAACAGCACCTTGTCAGAACTTCTCCTCACCCTACTTTCTTCCAAAGGATCACCCCCTTCCGCCCTTGTCCTACGCTCCGCCGATTCAACGGCTGCGGCATCAACAACAGCCTTCTTGTCGTCACACTTGAAGTACACCAAAGATTCGCACGGGCAAGAAATCTGTCTATTGAATGTCGGCAACCAGGAAGTTGGGGTCATGATGGGCTGGGAGAGGGAAATAAGTGCGTAGTGCCAACCTCACATATCTCTACCCCTTGCTTACACTGACTAGTGCAAGAAACCATCCTGAAATTATGTCATGGCCACGAAAATATTCACCGTGGGCTCAAGATTCTTAACGTCGGTTTTGGCCTCGGAATCGTAAGCATTCGTGGCAATCTACTCTGATCGTACTTAGAACACGCCTGTTTTCAGATTGATACACTCTTCCAGTCGCTCCCGACACCACCTTCACTGCACGTCATCGTCGAGCCTCATCCTGATGTCCTGCAACATATGAAAGACCTCGGATGGTACAACAAAAAAGGAGTCAAAATTCTTCCAGGTAAATGGCAAGACTTTGTTGGCAGCGATGAAATACTGGGTATTGGTGGATTTGACGTCATCTACACTGATACCTTCGCAGAGACCTATAAAGGTAGGTGGTACATCCGGTACCATGACACGAATTCAAACTTGCATCAGACTTGCATCAGTTTTTCGCACACGTGCCTGACCTCTTCGCTGACTCTACCTCCCGATTTGGTTTCTTCAATGGTCTTGGTGCAACCAGTATGTCATCTAACACCATTCATATCTTTTTATTGCCATTGACCTGGTCTGCAGATGCGCTTTTTTACGACGTATATACACATCTCTCCGAATTGCATCTTGCAGACGTGGGCATTAATGTTGAATGGAGTGATATAGTCCTAGGAAACGACTTGGAGAAATGGGGGAAAACCAAGGAATATTTCAGTATGCCAATATACCGCCTTCCTGTTGGAACTCCAGCTACTAGTATTCAATAAATTTCGTGCTGTGCTATTTTGGGACTTGGTCCTTACGACAGTCATGACCATATACAGTTTATATATCTACGACAGGCGAGAACGTTCCTCCTCTACAACGTCGCTGTGACCACTTATCGCGTTCCTCAAAAGTTAGACACTGCGCTTGTGTATATTATCAGGATTGGCACCGCACGAAACGTCCAAAAACTGCTGTACAGGGAGGAATTCTGCCTGCTGTTTCCCGAGCTGTCTACCCGCTCCCTTTGGTAGCAGATGCCTCTGTGAGCTCATCCACCTTCAGCAGCCCGCGTAATACCCTCTCGTCTAATTCTGGCGTTGCCGTCGCCATGAATGACTCACCGCCGGTCACCGCGTTACAAACACCTACTCCTACACAATCGACTGGTTTGCCTTTCGATGAAGAGGTGAAGCTTGTGTATGGTGTTATCTTGTCTTTGCGGAATATGATCAGGAAATTGTCTGGAAGGTATACTTTCATGATTGTTCTCTACTGCACTTCTGAACAACAACTCAGGGATGAGCAATTTGTCAATTACCGCACCTCCGCATACAAGCTCCATCTCTACGAGACGCAGTCGGGGTACAAGTTTGTCATGCTCAGCGACCCGAACACAGACTCTCTTCGATTCATCTTGCGTCAAATCTATGTGGCCCCTTTCCTTGAATATGTTGTGCGCAACCCACTTGTCACCATGGACTCAAGAGACCACGGTGTAGACAATGAATATTTCCGTGCTAGTGTCGACCGCCTTGTTAGAGGTTTATCAGTCTTCCCTTAGTGTGTATTGTACGTCGTCCGCCTTGACACCAGCAAGAATATCTAGTATATACAAAATTGTGACCATCTATGACTGTGCGAAAACGATACATTTCACGATTTTACTCCATCAGCAACGCCGTTCTCCTGCTGCTTTTCGAACTGCTTTCTCAGCACGTTCATCAATGATGTCTTCATTTCCCTCTCAGGGGCGCTGTCTCCCTTGGGATCGTCTTCATTGTCGCCGGCGACTGCCTCGTCCAGAGCCAGCTTAGTCTCTCCTAGCTTCAGCATGTCCTCTTCAATCGTGCCGCGCGTGATTAATTTGACCACTTCGACATCCCGCTTCTGACCGATGCGATATGCGCGGTCCTGAGCTTGCCGGTCATTGTGAGGGTTGAAGTCCTGATCGAACCTACAAATGAAGAGTCAGCAAAGTTGAGCAATAAGAAGACCAACAGACCAACATTATCACAACACTTGCGGCAGTCAGGTTGATACCCATACCGCCAGCTTTCGTAGACAAGAGAAACACCGGTATACTTTCATCCTCCGTAAATTCGTCTACAAGGGATTGACGGACGTCCACAGCAGTAGATCCTGTCAACAGAAGGTACTTGATGTTCTTCTGCTTCAGAATCGCTTGGAGAATATCGAGAATTTGGGTAAACTAAATACGAGAGTACAGGTCAATAGATTGAATGAGAATGAGTAATGGCACAAACTTGAGAGAATATCAAAACCTTCCGGTTCTCCTCCCCGTAGTTAACTAAGAGCTTCAGTAGGACCGTTATTTTACCGGCCTCAAGATAGCAGGTTTCGTCTTGAAGGTATCTGCGGGTAGACTAGGTGGAAAGATTAACACCATACATTCAACTAGCCCATGTACGACTAACCTTGTATGTTGCACAGAAAAACTGTAGCTCGGCATCAGTCATTACCTCCATATCTTCCTTGACATAGTCAAAAACCGCCCCTCGCTTTTTGAAATCGGGCTCTTTTAATAATTGTTTTGTGATACCCGTCAAGCTCTGATCAGTGAAACGAGTCCGGAATAACATTGGATGAGAGGCGGCTTTTCGTAAATCCATCAGAACATTCGAGCTGTTTTCGAGATACATCTTGTCCTTTGTCCGTCCAGTGGCGCGGCTCTTCAACTTCGCTGGTTTACTTCGGCCAACTGCAAGAGATGTTTCTGCAGGCGAATCTATGGTGCCATTTTCCAGGTCAAAGATTGTCTTCCGAGACCGTTGCAGTGCATCGGTGTATATTGTTCTCTGAAGGGTGGTCATTTCACACCATTCGATCCGTTCGGTCTTTTTCGGAAGATCTTTAAGCACCTGACGATCCCATATTATCTCCGCAACAGATACAATATGCGTGTGACAACTTACTTGATCCTTTCTTCTACGCAAGACGAATGGAGTCATCATCTTTTTTGCCCTTGACACCCGTTCCTGAGACAGCAAAGTGACTTTCGAATCTCCTTTGACCTTGAAAATAGCACGCAGCGAACTCATGGCCTCGGTGAAATGACCGGGAAGAATGAAGTTCATCAAGGACTGCTCAAGTAGAGTTGAGGTAAGTATCGAGGAATAATAATGATACATACCACCAACTCTTGCAAGTTATTCTGCAACGGAGTGCCCGTCAATAGAAGGCGCCATTTGGACCCAAATTTCAACAAGGCTTGATAGCGCTGGGACTGAAAGTTTTTGAGTACGTGGCCCTCGTCAAAAACGCACGTCTAGGATCATGATCAATGGAGTTCGGAGCTCCGGATAAAAAACGGAATCGCTCACATCCCATTCGACACGTCGAAAAAACTTGCGATCGCGGTCGTCTCCTTGAGCCAAGTTGTAGGTTGTAATTAGGACCTCCCAGCCTTCGCCATTCTTAGTTGTACTGCGTTGGGTCTCCAACAATGTTTGCCGTAACATCGGCCGTTCTTCTTTCCCTGCGTAATATGTTTGCACTGATATTGATGGCGCGAACCGAGCAAATTCCCGGCACCAATTTTCAAGAGTAGAAGACCTAGCGATAAAATTGTGAACGCATTACGGGAGAGGCAAGTGAGAGGAGACGTACGGTACAACAACGAGATGCGGCCCTTTACTTCCTCGTTCTTTGAGATACGCAAAGAAGCTAATCACTTGTATAGTTTTCCCAAGACCTGACAAGGGGTCTTCATGAGCTGGAGAGACCAAGAGCGGTCAGGAAAGGACATGCCCATTTCATCAGCCAAGATACAGCTAAGGCTCCTTTGATACAGTAAATGAAGCCAGTTTACTCCAAGGAGCTGGTACTCTTTCAGTTGTACATTATCGGCGAGCAATGACGGTTGGGTGACGAGATAGTCCTTCGGTCTTTGCTCTTTTAACGGGGTAAGCGACTGCAAACAAAGTGCGCCCTCTTCCCTGTCATCCAATGCAGGTGAGTTTGAACCCTCCCTAGCTTTATCCCTATCAGCACTTGACGACCACGCTGCGATAGCTAGCCGAAGCGCTGCTCCAATCCGTTCGCAATCCTCGAGGATAGTGTCAACCGTTCCGTAGCCCACAAAGATTTGTCTACAATCTTCAAACATGCGAGGACTGATTCCGGCAGGCCCCGCCTTCTTTTTTCCCTGACCCAGCCTCGAGTTCAGATCGTCAATGGATGCAAAGGGCCGAAGCTTTATGATGGCGTCAGCCTGCTCGGGAGTACACCCTTAAGAAGAATATGAAGGAATTACACGTGAAACAATAAGGGCCGCCATGAAAGGACATACCAGTCAACTCTTGCAAAGCTTCTGAACCTGTAGTATTAAAATATTCGAGAACCCGATTACCGTCGGACGTTTCTTGCTGCGCTCGTTTGATTCCACTACTTCGCTCGTCGTCACTGTCCGTCAAGTCTGGTTCCGACTCCGAATCCAAAACCAGCTTCTTGACTCGTTTCCGGCGTGGTGCAGCAACCGCGGGGGTGTGTGGTGAAGGCACATTTGTTTCGACAGAAACCTTAGTCGGCGGCGGCGGAGTTGAGACTTGCATGGGTATAGTTTCTAATGCTGGCCGATTAGCATAGATCATGGACTTCTTGCCTTTTTCCTTGATGGCGGCCCTATGGGCCTTGCTAGCTTCTTCAAGCTCCGTCACTCTTCCTGTAGCTTCAATGGAAGAATTGTTGATTGTGCGTCTAGGATCCCACATAGGATCGGATAATAAAGTAGTAGCCTTTTTAACATCTCCGCAGGCATACTGCCAAGCAAGCTTCACAAGGTCAGGCGAATGTAGAGGCATTGTAACTTTGAAACGGGTAAATTTGGGATCTTCACTTTCGGGCTGTGAATGATGAGGGATCGGGGGGGCCTCTGAATCGGGACGACGACCACGGACGATTCGCGACTTCGAAGGACCTGGAAGGATGTCACCAGCGTCAGGCATTGAGTCGTCTGATGATGAGGAAAGAGCATCCGTGTTATTCCCGGTCAGTCGCCGTCTCTTCCCTGGACGCTGAATATCAGGGGATCCAGGTGAATTGAAAATGTCCAGTGGGTCGTCCGAAGAATCACGGCTGATCCGTTTGCCTTCCTGGCCCATCTCTTCAACATGTCTAGTGACGCCGGCCCAGGTAGGTTTTGAAGACGCGTGGATACCGCTGAAGTGAGTCAGAAATCCGCTAGGAGCCGACAATAGGTCATCGCCGATCGGCCCGTTCGAATGACCCCAGGGATTTGGGTAGTTGAGACTTGGCAATGGTGCCACGTCATGGCTTGTGGGAGCGTTGGACAGCTGATGGGGACGAGAATTCACGTCAGACTGTATTGGGCTTGAGCTTGGGATGAGAACGGTGCCATTGGACGGAGGTGTGGCGGGAAAAAAGCGCGATGTGGTGGTTGCATCCCGCGACTGCAATGGTTGACCTCCATATACCGATTGAATTGAGCCAAT
Source organism: Hygrophorus russula (assembly GCA_003314125.1). Taxonomy (NCBI): domain Eukaryota; kingdom Fungi; phylum Basidiomycota; class Agaricomycetes; order Agaricales; family Hygrophoraceae; genus Hygrophorus; species Hygrophorus russula. The sequence goes on along the minus strand of QLPE01000425.1, from coordinate 35,320 downwards.
AGCAGTTGAAGACGAAGCCAATGAATTGACGGGAGTTGGACGTGGTCTCTTGACTTTGCTGAATCTAAGCTGCTCTAATGCAGCTCTCTATTACAACGACGTGAGAAACAATGAAGTGACTGATTCAATTCATGAGGACACAGACTTTATTGCTCGCAGAATCCGTTTCCAGAGACATCGACGACGACGACGTTGATGGCAATCGATACTGTATTGTACTTCACTTATCGGTCACCGTCCAGGCAGGTTGCAGACAAAGGCGGGAACACTTTTCGTAGTTCTCGGTCGGAGAGTCAAAAGATGTGGCTAGAAAACTGTGTATTCGAATGTAGAGGTACATAGGTTTGTAGATAAGTATAGGAAAGAACAGCACGTCCAGGTTGTCGAGACAGGCGACGTGAAGAACCCGTGCAAACGCGTACGATACTGGATTTCCTATGCCAGTAAACCTAGAGACACCAACAACAGGACCACGGAAGGAGATAACGCAAAGGTGGACAGCTCACAACGCTTTTGACACGGAAAAATACCCAACGGGGCAGAACCAATGACGAGGTGGTACATTCCTCTGGTGGAGTACGGCAACAGAAAACAAATGGGTTTGTTGTAAGCTTGGAAGATAAACAGAACTGCTCCACGAATTGAAACAAGTCCTGCCTTTATGACCGGAAGTGTTATAGACCAGAAGCAAAATAGACCGAAGAAACACGGATTTTACTCATCGAAACGATCTCAGAATTCGCCTGGGTAATACAAGTCTTGCAGAACATGCATGTCGCCTTGGCCCGAACCTCTGTAAGCATCCCCAATATGACCGGGATTTTTTTTCTCGAACAAAGGATCAGCGTGGAATCACGATAAACGGCTATCGATTATCGAAAACAGTCACAGAATAAATAACCGTCGTCTATATGCAGTGTTAGCTGTCATGAAGGAATGCAACTTATCCTACGCAGACGATACAGTTTACCTGAAAGCCGTTATAAGCAATCTGAATTACAGGCGGGGTTACAATTCTCTCGAACGTAAGAGCAAGTTACCACGAACTAGAGTTGCCACGAGATAAGACCTAAATGACCGACGAATTGCTACCTTCAGCCCCTCGCAGATGGGTGGTTGTCGGCCATCCCAATCATGTAGGTCGTTTAGCGCTGTTTTTTTAGTGTACGATATATCAACGTTAGTAGTAATAGTAAACCTTGGCAAGATGGCACTCGATAAGAAATCTGATCAGTTAATCAATGAAATGATTGCAAGACATTACATGTAGACGGTCGAACAAGAGACGATGGGCATGATTTAACATAGCTTCTGTGCATTAAAGAACGAATGCCTGGTAAGTAGATACCTTACCCGTCGTAGGCAACAGAATCGTGCATCCGTTAAAATGCTGAAAGGCTACAGAATTAGGTGGGCCAGAAGGGAAGTTTGACGACGACGATGACGACGACGACGATAAGACTACAAATGGGCGTCAGGAGTCAAAACCCGACTGTCTGATGTGACTGCAAGAGTGAGACGTGCATCCACGTGCTGCTGCGCCGCAACTACAACCCCAGCAGTCATGTTCGATATTTTTGTCCTCATTTTTTCTTTGGTGGTCTCCCTCGCTATTATTGTTCCGTTAACTGGTGGCCTGGTACGGTTTAGGGCAAACTACAATCCAAAGGGTTTGCAGTTAGATGCCGAGGGTGGGGTACAACCGCACACGGGCCCTGTGGTCTCATCGTTCATTGGAATGATTAGAAGAGTTCATCGAGTTGAAGTACGTCCGTTACTCGGGTAGCTCTTTTCTTTCGACTAATATGGCTGGCTTACTCAGGGATGGGCCGGGTTGTACAAAGGGCTAAGTGTGCACTCACGTCATCGGTATAACCATCAGAGCTGATACTCTGTTATATAGTGCCGACATTCATGTCCACCCTAGTCATTACCTTGTTTTTGGTTTTCGTTGTTGACTCTCCCAAACCTCGTCAAGGGGCTTACAATGCGCCTGCAGCGGGTGTCTTAGGGACGCTAATGTATAGCACGTTCAAGATGCTTATTTCACTTCCAACCGTCATCATTACATACCGGTCTGTATACATCATTTTCGTCGTTCCGCCAAGCTGAATTTAAGTTAGCGCAATCACTACTCCCCACCGGTTGCCATATTTTAAACCCATGTATTCCCTTCGTATCCTGTTGACACCCACAGAACGCCGAAAGCCTTGGATTCTATATCTCACTCCCGGTCTCATGACCACTCAAATTGCACACATTGGCTATATCGTTCTTGGACTTGGTACCATTCGACGTATCCTTTTACCTGAGCTATCCGCACCCGGAGCGCCCAAGGTTGAGGACATCTCCGGCATTCGGCTCACCATATTCTTTGCACTTGTAATTTTCAGTACAGCGATTCTCACCCCCCTTGAGGTTATCGCTACGAGACTCGCCATTCAACGCAACCATGCTGCCTCTGGGTTCAACTCCGTTTCACAAGAGGAAGAGGGGGATGCTGAGGAGACAATCGAATATGCCGGCGAGGAAGAGGACGTTATTGGGTTAGCAGAGTGTGTTTGCCCTTCAATTATGTACTAACACCAAAATACTAGGCTACGAAGTGAGGAGGATCCGTATCTTGGTTTGGTTGATTGCGCCAAGCGCATTGTAGACGAGGAAGGTTATAGGGTAAATATAATGTACAAATTCTTGAACTCTCCCTCTAAAACCTGTTCCAGACTCTGTACCGCGCGTGGTGGTTGACGATGCTTGGCGGTCTAGTTGGTGCGATTTCATAAAGTCAGCTTTCTAAATCACATATGCACGACAATAGAACTGCATTACTACTATATTTCAGGCTTCTGTAAGCCTGGCCAGCTGTTTATGATCGATATAGTGTATCTGTCTACGTTTTCTATCCCCACTAGCACGCTTGGACTTTGCATCGTCTGCTCGGATAAAATTACTACAGCCCGTCTCAACGGTCGATTCTATGTGCCGTCGCGTAACTTCTCACAGGATACCGTGATATCAACATTTCCAACTACGATCGCTATGAGACAAGGCCACCCGAAATTCCAGGGATTTCTGTAAGCCTTAACGAGTGATATTGGGGTGCGGCCGCGGAAGCATGCCCAGTGGGGCAGCGATGGCGTACGGAGAACGAAAACGGTTATCTGATTCCGCCTTCCACTGGCAGGGACGAAGTGTGATGTATTCTCCGAAAGGACGTTGCCCAGGTAAAAAACGGTAGGCAAATCACATTTAATATTACTGAAAGACAATAAAAATGACATTTGTGTGGCCTTTGCGGTCAGCGCCACGGTCTTTGTCTGTATCGTTTATCGTTACCCCGAATCAACTGCACACAAGTGCAAGTGTAAATCAAGCTTAGGGTGTTCGAATTCGAGTTGTACCTTATGGCAGATCTCAGCCGAGGGTCCTGTTGCACAAATTACTCACGTATTTTCCCAGTTTGATTTGGACACTCTTGGGTTGATGGCGAGTGTGCTCATCGGCGTTTGCATAATTCTTATCGTGTCTTTCCCTGATCTTCCCTGACAGGTTCATACCATTTTGGTCGTTCGAATGGGATCCACATAAATGCGTTTATAAAGACAGCCTTCCACTCTCCTCCCCAAAGCCCCGTTGACTGTGCTATGCCTCAAGAAGCTGCCGCCCGCAAGAAGCGAACAGTTTCTGAAACAGCCAATGCAATTCCTGCCGGCGATCATCGAAAGCGTCGCCGGAATCGCACTACACAATCCTGTCTCAACTGCCATACTTCTAAACGCATGGTAAGTTGCCAATTGTTTGGTCATACAGCCTCCATTACATATTACTGTAGTGTGATAGAAAGCGTCCTTGCGGACGGTGTACACAACTAGGACTCGTACGTCTCTTGACATGGTCAACGTTCAGAGTTCCTGACGTTTGTCGTCCAGACTGGTCTCTGTGTATACGAGGTTGATGACCCAAGTCAGAGGTAAGTCTCATGTTGCTATTGAGCATGGCAGCGTTATCTACGTTCTCGCGCGTGAAAGGTCAGCAACTCAGGATGAAAGTTCGAGACTGCGGCAACGAGTCGCCGAGCTAGAGGGCGTTATTCGCGAGGTGCGCATAGTTAAACTAGTTCCGTAAAGTAGCTCATCTAGTTGGCTAGTTGAAAAACAAACCCAATCCGCGCTGGGTACAGTCCGGACGCAATCCTGGCGAGGAGTTTGAGAAATGGCATTCTCGAGCTCAGAACCGTACCGCCACGGGCCAAATCTCCCTGGAGCTAAGGCCTTTGAGCCCGCCCTCGCCTCCGAATTCTGCGTCTTCTTCAGATAAAGGTGATGCCCGTTCTATTACCAGCAGTTCTCCACCTTCGTCCTCTATGTCGAACCCATCCCGCTCACCCATCCATACACCATCTTCACTACTCAGCACACCTTCACCTATTTTAACCCCCTTAGAAGAGTTTTCACGGCCCCTCAGCGGTAATGTTATAGATGCCCAGGATTTCGACCTATCGTCGATATTTTCGTCGTACCACGGATTAATGTCCAGCGACGAAACTTTTTTTGGGCAATTTGACGGGGTGCTGAGATCCGAAGACGAAAAAGACAGTTTACGTGATGAATTGTGCTTCATGAAGCATTCAGGCGGTTTCTGCAGATGTTTGACCGATACCGCTGGTTACAATGCGGTACTTGATTTGTCAATCAAGCTTCGCAAAGCTGTTGGTACTCTGAGCCATTCCGATTACCATCACATGGGTTCGGATTGCTTACTTTATCAACGTATCGTCGAACTCGACGCATATGCCACGTTTGTCTCAATGCTTGTTTTCCAAGTTGTCCTAACTTACCTTGACATATATCAGGACTGCATTGGGAAATACAACGACACCTGCAGAAGATATCCTGTCTCTACGAAACTGTGCAGCCAACCCGGAAGCGATGATGTTCCAAACAACCAACCTCCGTGTAAGTGAAGTGGGATCACCTGTTTCAACTATTTGTCCACAATCGTTGCATACATCATTGCGGTCATGGAACTTCATACAGCCAGTTTCTGACACTCCTCCTACTTGTGACGATTCATTCATGACTTGGGAGCCACCACCGTCATAGCGATCGACTATGTTATTATTTAGAATGTTGCTTACTTGATTTTAGTTATTAAAATAAAATGAAATACCTTTATTACTTGATCGATTGAGCTTATTATGTAGTTGCTGTGCGTGCGTGTTAAAAACAATAGGGGGTAACAGGTATGGAACAATGCTCGACATGCACAAAACACGCTGTTTGCTAACGGAGACACCTCTTTTCTAGTCATATCTCTCTCACCGTCGCTTTGCCCTTCATGTTATTCTCAGTCGCCAGGCTGCGACTTGCTGTTCAAGTTTTATTTCTCTTTTCATCCAACGCTGACGCCAAGACAGAATCACTGTGTCGGTGTCTAATATCTTATATTTTGTTCAGTTGTGCTGATTTATCTGTCTCAGTCACCTCATCAGTAACTTATTGCGCCCCTCCAGAATCACTTTACATTCAACAGTTCGACATCGCGTACATCCCACAAAATTCATCAGTTTCATTCAACATTTCTGCTGCCAGTGTAGTACGTTGATTGCATCGTGCCTTTTGCCATCCTCTGCTCAAGAGTCTCTTCAGGAGCCAAACATTAATGTCACCGCCAACCTCTTCCTCAATGTTTATGGGATGCACCCTTTCAACGTCACCATTGACCTCTGCTCTATACTAAGTGGTGCCCTTTGTCCCCTTCCCATGTACAACTTCACTGGAACAGATTCTATTCCGTTACCTTCATCGCTTGGCATAGCCCACAAGATCCCGGGAATTGCTTACAAAATTCCCGACCTTGAGGCCTTCGCTCAGTTGACTCTTATTGAGGTCGGTACGAACGATGTTAAAGCATGTGTCCAGTCCACCTTGTCAAATGGCTGGACGGCCCATCAGACGGCCGTTGAATGGACGACTGGCGGTCTTACACTCGTTGCCATTGTTTCAGCAATATGGCATTCCCTCTCTCCTGACATGCTGGCCCCTTATCGCCTGCTCGACCTCCTTTATCTCTATCAATCGATCGCGATCACGGGATTTCTTAAGCTCAACTACTCGTCTGTCTATCGCGCGTTTACCCTTAACTTCGCATGGTCTATGGGATTGTTCTTCACCTCGCGTACATCCTCTTTGCAAAATGCTATCAACAATATGCGTCACCTTACCGGCGGCAATATGGCTGACGCATCCAGTGGATCTGCCGTCGAATTGGTGAACCGTAAGCTTAGTCCATACAACGTTCCTTTTGGTCAAAGTTTCGTAATCACACAAGACACGGAAATCATAAACTTTATCAACCTGGCATCCCTCACCAGTTTGACTTCCGTGAAGTCAGCCCCGACTCGCTTTGACGGGATCACAGGGGCAGGCACTGTTGCGACCATTACTAGGACCAATGTGCTAGAGGCAGGAATACCCATATATGTCAATTCTATCAATATTGCAACCGCAAACGCGTTCATGACGGTATTCATCAGTGTGCTCATGCTGGCAGCTATCGTTTTGGTTGTTTTTGGTCTGGGGTATGCCATATTGCATGCATTGGATCGTTTGGGAAGCGGAAAAGCGGAGCAATGGGTGCAACTTAAGTACGCGTACCCTGCCTTTGTTAAAGCATGGGGAATACGATTGGTGAGTACACATGCATCAACTGCAAGTATTCACTAACCGCTAGCTACAGTATCTAATCGCTTTTACACCCATTGTCGTGTTTGCACTATATCAGTGGTCACTGAAGGATTCGTGGCTATCCGCCCTTTTGTCTGCGATAGCGTTTATTTCCATTTTTGGTGGCATTCTCTATCCGACTTTCCTTACTCTGCGACTGGCTCTTCTCAGCGCGCCACATGCGTTATATACGCGCACCGAACACCTCACTTCTTTTGGACCCCTCTTTGCTCAATACCGCTCCCCACGCTACTATTTTTTTCTTTGCCTACTTGCCGGCTCCTTCCTCAAAGCCATTTTCATTGCTTCCGTCAAAGAACACGGTCAGGCCCAAGTCATTCTCATGCTCTTCGTCGAAGTCGGCATGTTTCTCGCTCATGTGATCCTCCGACCATACAAGTCAAAGGGTGGTGACATGCTCGCCATCTTTATTGCTATGGTCAGACTCGTGGCCACTGGATTACTGGTCGCCTTTGTCGAAAGTCTCGCATTGGCGGCCATACCTCGCGTCGTTATTGGCATCATCATCGCTGTTTTGTTCTCCATTGCAGTCCTTGTCATGCTCTTGAATAATCTCATTCACGGAGTCAAGGGTCTTTGGTCGTGGCTGTTACGGCGCACTTATTCCCACCCTAATGAGTCCATGCTAGAGAAGGACAGTCCATTGACATCTGGAATATCTTTTAATCCTCAGCCAGCTCCAGCACGCATTATTCACTCTGATTCACAAATTGATCACCTGTCTTACGTGTCGTCCACACCATCTCCCTCCACCAATGGATTACGGTTAAGCGACGACTCGACATCATATGGATCAAGATCACCCCGTCACTTGTCGCTTTCATAAGGGGACCACAATAGACTACCATCATACGTAGATACCTTGCTGCCTCATACATCTGCACATCACATTCGAACACTCATTTAGACAACCAGTCTCATAATTTTTATTCATGTATTATAATGTCGTTATTGTCGCTCCGTCAAAGGTGGTCCATGCGTGAGAAGTACAAAATGCCAGCTAAACCGCAACTTGAAGTTGATGCCAATGCCCTTGATATCGATACATTCCGCGTACTTGTCACTGGTTTCGGCGTGAGCTTCTCAGCACTTCTGTTTTAACTTATACCTGATCCACTAATTTAGCCATTTCCCCCGAATCATACAACTGAGAACCCATCCTGGCTTGCTGTCCAAGGATTGAATAACACAATTCTCAATACCCACTCTCATTCTGCAGCGAACACAGCTGATCACCCAATTCAGCTTGAATGTCGTTCCATCCATATCACTGCGTTACAGATACCCGTGATTTATCAGGACGTTTTGGATATCGTCGCTCGGATACATTCACGGCCACCAATATTACCCTGTTCCGAAGGTTCCGCTTCCATACCAGCACCCGAGGAAGGATATGACTTCGTCCTTCATGTGGGGGTAGCAGGAAGAGGGCCATTACGCCTAGAGAAATTAGGGCATAAGCTTGGCTATTCCATGAAGGATGCTAGCGGTAAACTAGCACCCGCAGTTCACTCCCTCAAGCAGGATTTTTCCGCTTCCGACTGTGGGTTGGAAAAACTGTTAGAGGCTGAAAAAGTGGAAACGGACAATCTTCCGGTAAATGATGTGGGAAGCGCTGGAGAGAATATTGAACGTCCCGTTCGCGGATATGGGAAAGGATACGAGATCTTTCCGGAGGACATTCATACTGATGTCGATGTCGAGAAGTTAGTTCATGATCTGAGAAGTTCCGGTATCGAGGTCCGTGGGTTGCAACCTCGAGTCTTCGACATTAATGTTACTTGCAGGATATATACGCGTCAATGGATGCTGGTCACTACCTCTGTGATTTTATCTACTTTGGTAGTCTTGCCGAAAGCAAGCGGCGGGCCTCCCCGTACGAGCAGACGCCCCGTGTTTTATTTTTGCATTGCCCACCCGTTAATCAACCGCACGGTACGGAAGAGGTTACTGAAGCTATCAGACGAATCGTCGTATGGGTTTGCAATGAGCTTCATGCCGCTGAAGCGACTGCTAAGGCATTATCAGGAAGTCTTGCGTAATTAATTATTATGCTGGTTTTAGTTACCCGTAGTATGTCGCCTTCCATTAGCACCTAACCACAAACCAGGGTCACGTGTACTTGAGTATGTCTGTCAATATCACCTTCCATCCCGGTGCATCATTCAGCAGAACTCGAAAGACTGCAAAATTAATATTCATTTTGCAGGATCTGTCAGTATAGATGAACGCGTGCAACTGCTGGGCCAAAGAGGTGTCACAGTTTGGTTCACTGGTCTTAGTGCTAGTGGGAAGGTAATGAAAGATAGCAATGTCATTGTTTTTCTGACCACAATTATTCCGTCTAGTCCACTATTGCATGTGCCTTAGAGCAGCATCTCCTTCATATAAACAAATTTACTTATCGTTTGGATGGAGACAATATTAGATTTGGTTTGAACAAGGATCTTGGTTTTGACGAAAAATCCCGAAATGAAAACATTCGGCGAATCGGCGAGGTTCGTTTCATGGCTGCATGATGGCTGCATCTGCTCATCGTAATTCTCCTTTTTCCGGCTGTTCCAACCTCCAGGTATCGAAGCTATTTGCTGATTCTTCTTGCATATCCATCACCGCCTTTATTTCACCATATCGCTCTGATCGGGCTGCAGTCCGTGAGCTTCACGATAAAGCTCAGTTACCCTTCATCGAGGTTTTTGTTGATGCACCTCTCCATGTCGTCGAGCAACGCGACCCCAAGGGCTTATACAAGAAAGCTAGAACCGGAGAGATCCTAGGTCGGTCGATATTGTGCTTGGCCTGAGTGCTATCAACAATTATTCGTAGACTTCACGGGCATTTCTGCACCATACGAGGCACCGGAGAATCCAGATATTCACATCAAAACTGATGAAAGCGACGTGAAAGAGTGTGTCCACATCATCGTCAAATATCTAACTGCCAAGGGCTTCGTTTAGCAAATGTTGTGTTAATTACAAGCTATTTGATACGATACAACATAGATGATTTGTGCAATTATATAGTTCCAGTAACATTAAACCTTCGACAGCCAGTGCCATAATTATATTAGTTAGTCAACCTCCCATATATTCTGTATGTTCTTGCTCACTTTCCCCTTCAAAGTCGACAGCAGCAGGACCCTCGTGCTCTTCCTCTATCGTTTTTTCACTTAGATTTTCCAACATGTTAACGAGTCCGACCTCGACAATGGACAACCACCTTGTCAAGTCATCAACGGTGTGGGCTAGCGCGGAATGCGTCGTCTCCGGCGAGATCATGACCGCGCCAAAATCAAGAGGCCGAATGGCTGGGGCAAGTGGCGCGTGAGAAGCAGCTGAGGAAAATGATGCTGATATTTCACGTGAATTAGAAGGCTCCGTCGATAACGAGCCGTCGGGAGTCATCATTCGGACATCCGGGGAATTTGAACGTGGTCCCAGAAGGGATGTGGATTGAGCCAAGGAATTGTCTTTGAGTTGGTTTGGATCAACCGGAGATGCAGACATGATAGCGGAACCAAGAAGGCTAGACGAAGGGACAAAGGACCGCGAGTTGTATAAAGATGCCGAAGGTGAGGGGGGCAGTAGGTCCGACATGCCAAGTTGATGTTCTGAAGTAAGTGAAGGAACCTGTACTGGGTCAGTCGGAATGACATAAACAGGACAACGATGACATACTTTCAGCACGTCTTTTAGGCCTGGAAATACTAAACTTGTATTTTGGGTGGAACTGTTCCCGTCACTGGCCGAGCTACCACTTCTCTCTCTTTGACCTCTGGCAAAGGGTTTCACAGGAGCCACCAAGTTTGTGCTGTCTGCAGCAGGGGTTGATCGTTGTCTATTCATCAAGACGGGCTGCAAACCTTCGGTCTTGCTGGGACCATTCGTGAGATGTCCTGCCTCGGGAAGTGCAGTAGCTGAGCGTGCACGAGATATAACTGGTGGTGTACGCAATGTGCTAGGTACCAGCGAGCGAGTTCCTGACGTATCTAATGAATATGTTGGTTGGTGTGTACTTACTGAAGCACCATATGCTTTCGATGTGCTCGCATGTGTCGGGGATGTCCTATTGTGGGTCTTTTGTAACTGCAAACTTAACGCAGCAGGTGATGGGGCATCACTCGACGGTGGAAAGTGGAAAGCAGCAGGTGAAGCGAGGTTTGGGTCTTGTCTATCGGTGAACATACCCCGCGAACTGAAACCCTCAGCAGAGCTTTGCGACCGTTTGCGGCTCATTATGGGTTTGGTGCCGTTCATCAAAAGGTCTGGAGAAGAAGCCGATAATGACAAGGAGGGAGTCATACGTGTGAGATCGATGGCCGTACCAGAGTGTAACAGAGGCGGGATTTCGACATCTGGAGATCCTCGGGAAGAGTGGACTTCGCGCTGGGGCAACGATGACGAAGGACTTGGAGTGCTCCTTACAGGCGGAAATTGGAGAATGGGTGAGCGAAAAGAGTCAGCCGGCGTATTCGACTCGTCTTCAAAAAGAAGACGCAGAGACGAAGGAAATGTTGTTGCTGGTGGCGGGCGAACGGTGGGCTCTACGAAGGATGAATCATCTGGCTTATTGGGGATAAAGGCCTCTTCAACCGGGGGGGTTTTAGCAACAGATGGTCCCCGGACTGTTTCAAACTCCCAAGGATTCTCATCTTTAACATCAAGACGCTGGAGTCTGACACATAGCAATGATTGGCACCCATGATACGTAAGATAGCAGATGTGGGTACATACTCTTTCTCTTCCTCTTCCTCCCACGCCAAAGGTTCGGCTAGACTCATACGAGGGCCAGAGGTTTGGATCCGGGCATCATATCGAATAATGAGGTCTTTGAGGACTGACACGGAAATTTTTGACACTGACTTGATCCACTTGGTTTTCGCTAGCTCTTCGGCTGGGAGTCGCTGGTTTATAATCAGCCATATTGGAGATGAAAAAGATATGATGGCATACGTCGCTGGCAGACTCTCTAAGACAAAAAGAAACGAAGTCTCTCATATCCTTTCCTCCTTCACCTTCAATTAGACGAGGAGGTTTTGCTCTTGGGATGAGCTGCATGACCTTGAACTTGTCGAGATTTGCGTGTGGAGGAGTCCCTTTGATCATTTCGTAAATCATAATACCTAGACTCCATATGTCGGCCTTGGTATCGTAGGCAGGAGTAGCCTGTACAACTTCCGGAGCCATCCAATACGGGGTCCCCGTCAGCGTATTCCGCTTACTGGACGCTGTTGCCAACAGTGCTGAGACACCAAAGTCACAGATCATGACTTTTCCTGTGGCCTTGATGAGGATATTTGCCGATTTCATATCGCGATGGATGACAGATGATTTGTGAAGATATGCCAGGCCCACGAGTACCTCACGGACAATAACGACGACATATTTCTCCTCGAGAATGCCGTCAGGAGAAGCTTTCATCAGGGATAAGACGCTACCACCTTGAGCGTATTCCATCACGATCCACACACGAGGACCGTCCAAAAAGCAACCGTAGTACTTCGTTACATTGGGGGCATCACGAAGTTGAGTTAGTAGGGCGACTTCACGTTGTATGTCGGCCACGTCGTCGTCCGCGGTATCAAGGTCTATAATTTTAAGAGCAACGACATTTCCGGTGGGAATGTGCACGCCTTTGTGAACAGACCCATAAGCGCCTCTACCAATTGTCTCGAGGCGCCGGTAGAGCTGGTGTACCGATTGCTGAGCCATCTGAGAATTTGGAAAAAAAAAGTTTAAATACGACAAGAATGAATGGCGCTTCAGCTTAATTAAAGGATTATTGAGGATGATAAACCATGACTCTGCCAGCAATGTACTCACAAGGTTGTCATGAAATCGAGGTCATGAAGACTTTTAGCTAATTGGTATGAGCAGGATCCGGACGCGTACTGCTTGAAATCTTGAGACCCCGAATCGTCAACGTTTCTAGTCATGGACCTACATACGCCATCTCAGCTTATTACTCGTGAATTTCTTGCAGTTGTCCTCTCGGGTTTTGGAAACGAGTGGGGATAGGCCATTAAATCACTATCTTGACTTATATTCTCAAGTTCGTGTTTAGGTTGTGGCCTTTGACTAGCGACCATGGCGATCAGCCATGTCCCAAGGCTCTTTTACCTGTCGCCAATAAACCTATTCTGGACTATACCTTGTCCTGGATTGAACAGTCTGGCATTAAAGGTAAGGCTTTCATATATAAAAAGTCATTATTTTTGATTCTAACAATCTGATGCAGATGTACTAATCATATGCCCCACCTCCCACCGCACTACAATATCTCACCATATTCATTCCAAAGTTGTTTCTGCTGTCCTACGTATCGATCTTCAAACATACGACGAGTCTTCTGACTCTAGCGTTGGAACTTGCAAATTGCTCCGACACTTTTCAAACCGGATTCAAGAGGACTTTGTTTTACTTCCTTGTGACTTTATTGCCCCTCCTTCCCTCCCTCTTGCCACACTCTTGAACAAGTTTCGAAGCGAGTCAACTTCAGACGGCTCGATCGCTACGACATGCTGGATTGCTGGTCGCCGCTCGGAGAAAGGCACTATCCCAGACGAATGGGGCCCAATGGTTCCTCACGTCCCTATTGTATGGGATGAAAAGACCGGGACACTTTTGCATGTCGACACTGCGGACGAGGTTGATCACAATCCCGAGGAGTTAGAATTGAGGTTAGGTTTACTATCCCAGTGAGCCCGTAACCAAGTATTTAGGGGCCACGCATCTCTGAGCAACAGAATCTCTCAGCTACCCTAGGGCCACTCTATCCGCCAACTACGAAGATTCTCACGTTTATGTCTGCAGAAGAGCCATCCTAGACGTTTTGCAAGAAAAAGTACTTCTAGAGTCGTTTCGAGAGGAGTTCATACCTTGGTTATGTAAAGTTCCCTATCAACGCGCAAAGCGTGAAAAGTATGGCCAAAGTAAGTGTCTTGTATTCCGCTGTACTTATGCCTGATCAAGTACATCACATGCCAGTTTTAAATCCCACAAATTCAGCATCACAATCCATGGCTCTCGGGCATTCCACTTTGCATACAGACCCTCTCGAGTATGCAAACACAGTCTTTTTCTCGACATCGTCCTCATCCTTACGCTACGCTAAACATCTTACTATGTCCGTCCCAACTTCTCCCACAGGTTCGGACACCGATCCTGTACTCTCAGCCAGCCTCAGAGTGGGTGTGATTCTTCACCGTGCGAATAATGGTTTTGCAGCAAGGGCCAACACAATTCATTCATTCTTGGAATTAAATTTACACGTGCGTTTTTTTTTCTGTGAGGCTGAACAGTCACGATTCATGTACTATTAGTTTCTGGAAGATGCATCGTATTCACTACCAACCGACCATAAGAATAGGGTCCTCATCGACCAGAAGGCTCAGATTTCAACCGATTCCATCATTGGTGACTCTACCAGAGTTGAGGAGAGAACGAGCATCAAGAAATCTGTCATTGGCCGACACTGTATTGTTGGGAAAATGGCAAAGATTGCTGGATGCGTAATTCTGGATCATTGTGTAATCGGTGACGGGTATGTACCTTAGCATAACTGATTTTTGCTTAAAAGTGACTATGTTCATAGGGCAAAGCTTGAAGGTTGCATCTTGGGCAAGAATACCAAAGTTGGCAGCAAAGCCGAACTTTTTAAATGCGTTACCCAAGCAGGCTATGACATAGGTGCAGGAGGTGCTTCCAAATCTTTCTTGCCAAATTCACGCTTAGTAACAAGTCGAATACACTCAGAAAGCTATAAACATGAGAAGTTGGATGTTTCTGATTGGATGGCCGGTCCTGAAGAGGAAGAAGACTTATCGGCATCCGAGAATGGTAGCGAAGAAAAACATGACCAAAAAGAACACGACGGATAACTCGTGCATGGTGGTATTGGTGGTGATGGCCATGGTCGTGGCGTGGTAACTTTGTGGAAGCAGACGATAATACGATCCAGAACCACAGGCAAGGGGGTATCGGTTTGCGGCATAGATATATAGGGATATATAGATGTACAATACCCTGCTAGAACAAATCAACCACTCTCCGGCGTGACGAGAGGACGCCAATAACTTTGCTCTCCATGTCCATCAAATCACCTCCTTCTGTCGCCACCAAATCAGGTGTCTCTGCGACATCTACCCCGAGTAGTCTTTCAATGTTGGTGGAGGCTAAGGCAAGAGCTTGAGCTTTCGAGATCCTGCCGCCGGATTCCAATGCAGCCTGTTGTGGCAGCCTAAACAAAAGTTGATAATCTCGGGCAAGGAGCTTACTCACCCAAGCGACGTCAAATCGAGCGTTACGCACACTCCAAATTTCTTCGATGCCAATAGCGACTGTAACATTATGATCGATGAGTTTCGAGATTGCACTGTCTTTCGTGAGCGGTGGTCCGGGCAGTCTAGCAGTAGTGAAGGGAATTAGTGAGATGATAACACTTCTTTAAGCGTGCTCACACCCTTCTATCCTCCCACGTTGCAGGAAAAGGTCTAGACGGGTTGACAATAACACCAACATTCGCAGCCGCCAGTTCACTTGCGAGAAGGTGTGCCTCGGATGCACCGGTAATCGTCAACTTAATAGCATTTCCCGTCTGGTTCTCTACTTGTTTCTTGAGTAAAATCAGTGTGGCAATAATGTCCGCGCTATGTGCCTCCACGACAAGGGGAGTCCTCCCCTATGACATTAGAGAACTCAATGAATATGTCCGAAGCCAAATCACAATATAAACTTACCTCTGTAACTTCTTTAAACCACTCACCAGTCATGCCTTCGCTAGATTCAAGAAGTAAACGGCGTAGGGTGGCAATCTGAGTGCTAACACTTGGCACCTTGCCAAAATGCCTGACTGAAACATGCAAGCCAGCGACCTCTTGGATAATGGCGCCATGTTCCAGTTTGTGCAAGGCTCCAAGAGAGAATGATGTTCCCAAACCACCATAAAATTGGTTATGAGTGGGCGCTGTGATGCCCGTGGTTACGCCGGCGCGGTACGCAAGACTATTTAGTTGATTGTCAAATCAAGCCAGTGAACGGTGAAGGACGACCTACAGAGCATCCCGAGTTGCATACTGCAGTCCGTCGACGGCACGAACCATGGCTGCATCTCCACCAAGTACTTTTGGGACCACCTTGATCAGAGGGTCGTAGACAACACCATCATTAGTCGAAGACTCCTGATTAATTTCTTCTAGCCCAAGTGGCGAGCCAAATGACACTAATCCAGGGCTTATCGATCCACCCCGGAGGTCAACCACCCTGGCATCAGCTGAGATAGATGACGTCAAGCATGATGACTGCAACCCGGCACAGATAACAACGCCGTTCTGCACCAGGACGACACCAAGAGAATCGTGCTGTGCCGAAAATACCTGCTGTACATCACCCGATACTGGCATGTAAACGGCTTTGACATTGTCGAATAGAACATCAGATGTAGCCTTTATGGGAGATAACGGCGGTAGTCCCTCGTATTTGATCGAATCCGCAGCCTCTTTGTCAAAGTTTGGTACCCTTGGTGACTTCTGGAATGTTTGTGGTTTGTCCACGACATAAGGTGAACGCAGCTGTGCAATGCCATCGATGAATACTTGCTTTGGCGTGGCGCCTAACGTCAGAGGGTGAGAGCTAAGGAACAATAATGCTATGAGCATCAAGAAATCTGTACAACTGCCTGCCCACTCACTCCCACACAACTATGTCTGTTGGCGAATCGTTTGGGATTGACAATGCACTACTTTATTTAAGCACATAGGACTCACCAGCATCCCAACCTGGGCGTGTGCGTTAGATTGGAGCGTAACTTTGAGGTGGTTCCAACTGTACCTTCATTTAAATAACCTATCCGATGCGACATGCCCAAAATGCCAGCTGGTGTGGTTGTTACAGCAGCCAATGCATTACGCAGCCCATAGAAATTTGCTTGTTGTGCCTCGTATAGAAGATATCGTGAGTTCAGGACCGGGTGATCACTCTACAGAAATTTACTAAACAGCAATAGTTCCATGCTGACATTACAAACCTTCATAGCGACCTGGATCCCATGTTCTGCCAAAATTCGCGGAGCAAATTCCGAGCCGCGGTAAGCCTCGCGTTTGTATCTGGCATTCGTAGCAAATAGTGCAACTGCAGGTGGATGGCCTGGTGACGTTGGACAAATGAATCGCAATATAACACAATTTTGGCTCACCGTAAGCGCGTTTGAGAAGATCGGGGACAAGATATGTCTCGTGAGCGTGGTGAAAGGCAGCAATTGAAAATTTGAATTCTTGTGAAAGCTGTGATAAAGTAAGTACACATACGTCATGCTAACAATGAAGTGGGCGTACTCTGACCAAGCCGTCCAAATCAACGGCCTCATAACAATGGGTGTGGACCTATCTCAAGGTTAATCAAACTCAAATTATGATTGGAGAGGGTGGTACCTTGACCTTTCCTCTTAAAACATCGACAAGGACTTCCCACTGAAGGTCTTCGGGAAACTGTCCAAGTACACTCCATTGTCCAGAGAGAGCTTTCGAGCAGTACGCATCTTGTTTATCCTTGATATCCTTCGCTTTATTGTAACTGCGAAAGGTAGCTCGTATAAAATACCAATCTCTGAAAGAAGAAAATAAGAAAACACACGCATTTCTGAATGCCCAGATTGTGTCCATTCTAGTTCCGTCGTATACACGACCTAATTTTTTGATTTATAGTAAGAACAAGTTAAATGGTGCGAACTGTATTTCGCACTGGGGTTCTCCCCTGAGCTGATATTTAGCACACAAAACACAAACGAGAAGAGCGGTTTTACCACACGCTTGTCTATTGGAAGGTGGATATAAGCACTAGTTTATGACAGATAGATAAATACTCACTTTATTTGGCGCCATCTTGGAGGCAGGTTAGGGTCAGGGAACGAAGTGTTGATATGATAGGGAGCCTCCAGAAGCATTGAAGTCGGGGTTCGTTCCGCGGTACTACGAAGCTTGATAGTAAAACCTTGACCCCCTGTGGCCATTTACTTGTTCAATGACAGATTTTGAAAGATATGAAAGGTAATAAACTAACCGATCGCATTGGCAGATCCGGGAAGAACAAGAGTAGTCGTTACTCCGCCAGAGATAGTCAAACGGTAAGATTCGTCATGAGCTACGAGAATGGTTTATAGCTATGACAATATATGAAAGGGAGAAGAGAAATTACTATTTAACCCGTCGAGAGCACGAAGCCAGGGTACAATAGGGCCCTTTATCGAATTACCATCTGATGAACCATCAAGGTCGGGCGCAGAATCGTCGCCAATGTGGGAGTGCATATCGATGACGCCGGGTGTGACCCAAGAATCGTTTACGTTGATAACGAGTAAGTCATTCTTGTAAAGGTTTAGCGCAGCCATGCGTAAGTGTCCAATACTTTTGATCAAGCCCTTGTCCAGAAGGATGTCGCCATGGATCACTTCTGTACCATTCTTGTTTCCCGTCCATATCCGTGCGTTCGTCAGTAAAGTTGGCTTAGTCCCAGGAACATAGCGATCAGACTGGGAGCGCTGGTGAAAGTTGGACAGTGGTGCTGGTATGGAATGGATGGAATGGCATCGAGATATAGCAGCAGAAATATGGGGAGGTACTAATACTGGCGCTGAATACTCGTGGATAGTCCAAAAGAGCAAAACAAAAAGACTCAGGAGTAGAAATACGCGCTGTAGTCGCTCCATGACAAGACGAGTTGGATGTGTCATACCGCGTGGACTACTATGCACTCTGGGAAATAAGAGCCTGAGCGGCAATAAAATCATCATCTGAATTTTGATGAATAAGCAACTCGGGACATTCCGTGGGAGTCTGCACTATCAACTTGAACAACACAAGTGTTTACGATGCAAGCCAGCCAAGGTCTCGCACATCCTAGCCCTGGAGGGCCTACTAGTGAGATGCAAGCCAAGGATCCTGATGATGGGAAAGCCTTTTGGACTGAAGACGACATATATCGTTTGATCCAGTTTCTTGTTGATAACAAGTCTGCAGCAGGGGATGGGGGGAATTTTAAGAAGGCGACATGGATGGCGGCTGCTTTACATTTGAAGGATTTTACAACAAAGGGTTCAGCAAAGACAGCAGATGCCTGCAAAAGTAAATGGAACTGGGTGAGTGAGTCACATTATTTTGTGTATAACTTGCATTGATGATCTTTTACAGTTATGGGAATCCTACAAAGTTGTTACTAGGCTCAGGGGACTGTCTGGGTTCACATGGCATGCTGAATTGGGTCTTGATATCGGCGCCCGGAATGAGCAGGCACACAAGGCTCTGGAGAAGGTCAGTGTATATTCATCTTCTCTCTTGAACATATAGTGATCTGCATATGTGCTAGTCCAACCACAAGGTCAAGCCATTCAAGAATCATGGTTTCCGATTCTATGATGTGATACATGAACTGATGCCTCATGGTGCATGAGGCACAAACGTGTTTCATCCATCAGGACAAACTCATGGGGTCACTATGTCACATATTCCTCCTGCCCCTTCCTCTGATGATGACCATCCTCCACCACCCACATCGCCACTGCTGCATGCCTCGACCACTGGTCAATCTGCTGACTCTGGTGGGACCAGTCCTGACCCTGTTTCCACTGCTATTGCATCCAGTGGTGTGAGCTCTGGTAAACGCAAATGCTCTGCTCTTGACAACAGCACTGATCACCACACCCCATCCCTATCTTTGTTCACCTCTATGTCATGTGAAAAGAAGGGCAGCGGTGGGTCAGCTGCAATGAACTGCCTCAACAAAACCCTTGATGGACTTGGCGCACATCTCATCTCTATTTCAAAGCAGCAGCAACAGCTGCCAGTCATACCCGACAACTCATCGGAACAGAGAGTTAAAGCTATGCAGAAACTTCAGAAGGACGAGCCGACTATGGACATTCTGTGCTTGACGGCACTTGTGGACTTGTTCAAGTGTTCCACTGAAGCTGTGGACACCTATCTTGCACTTTTCTGTGAGGATGTACATAGGGGTTGGGTCGAGAAATAGCTGACAGAAGCCTTGGGTTTCCCGCTGCTCAGTCTGCTTGATCTGTCAGAGTAGTCGTTGTATTTCTTTTTGCCACCATCATACCATGCCCATTGTACATATATGCCCCATGTTGTATATGTATATGTTCAATAAACCTGTTTCATTTATTCAAATTTAATTACAAACAGATGGTTATTAGGCTATTCACCTCCCCTCACGCCGGTGAACCTCCCACCTGTAATCCTCCCACATAGCCTTCGCAATACTATCTCGCATATCCTCTGCTTGCCTCCTCTCAGCTCTCCCTGGAATACCATCAGCCAATTCCCCCATGCCTGGATGTAGCTCGTGCCGATCCTCATTGTCCAACTCATCTTCCAAATCACTTATTTCTGCAGGATCATTGTTGCAGATGAAGTTGTGGAGTGCAGCAAGAGCGGCTAGAATACATGCTTGTGTTTTCATGTTATACTCTAGTGGGTGTACAAGGATGTGGAAGCGACGCTTTATGATACCAAAAGTTCGCTTGATTACATTGCGTGTGGATGCATGATGCAGGTTAAAAAGCTCTTCTGCATTAACAGGCCTGTGATTTTTGATTAGTTTATAACAGAATAGATAAAATAGGGACTGAACCTGAGTTCTGTGTGTGACCATTCAGCCAGATGGTAGCGGACACCTCGGAAAGGGATCAGGAGGCTGGTGGTGGTTGGGAAACCGGCATCAGCAAGATAATATTTGCCATGTGGGATTGCAAGATCAGTAACACGAGCGTCATGGAACATAGCTGAGTCCAATGTCAATCCCTCCCAACCCAGGAAAATATAGATGAATTTCATGTCAAAACCACATACTGCAAGACAATTTTGAGTTACCATGCCTTTGCAATCACAGTTGGCTTGACATTCAGCAGCAGATGGATTGCAGGCAAAATGTGTGCCATCCATCGCACCGAGACAATCCTTGAGAAAGGGATAAAACTTTGGGTTTTGTGAAATGAGAGGGGAGACAGGTTCATTGATGGGTGGCAACTGGATATTGTTGTTATAGAAGGGGGGCGACAAGAAGAAGAAGAATATTTTCAAGAAATAGCTGTTAAGTGTTGTCAGAATACGAATGAAAAATAAAATACATGGTTACTGTGACACAGTACTTGTCATATGTTGAAATCGTTCGCTTACATGCTGAATGGAAAGGCCGGTTACACAAGTATAGAGGAACTGTCAGGGAAACCCCCGTGCGAAGACCTTTCAGATGCTGCAAAATCCTTTGCACCCGCTCATGCCCCTTTACAACACTCCCCATTCCTCTCGCTACATCCGCTCCTTGACCTTCAAACAAATCCCATTCTCTCGTGCAGACATCTCTCCCTGGTGGCATCCCCCCTGCGTTGAGTCGCCGTGTATCTTAAGGGGGGGGTAAATGTCAGGGAAACCCCCGTGCGAAGACCTTTCAGACGCTGCGAAGACCTTTCAGACGCTGCGAAGACCTTTCAG
>QLPE01000425.1:838-14045 GCA_003314125.1 Hygrophorus russula | reverse complement strand
ACGCTGCGAAGACCTTTCAGACGCTGCAAAGACCTTTCAGACGCTGCAAAGACCTTTCAGACGCTGCAAAGACCTTTCAGACGCTGCAAAGACCTTTCAGACGCTGCAAAGACCTTTGCAGTACCTCAGGGTACTTCGCAATACCTTCACACCCGCTCACGCCCCTTTACAACACTCCCCATTGTCCATATTACATTAGCTCACCACCCATTGTCCCCTTAAGTGCATTATGATAGACTAGTATATATACTCAACCTGGTGAGGAGATCCCTTAGGTTTTTCTCTTTGGATCTCCCTCACCAGGTAAGAGCCTCTTGTATTATCACTTTTCTTTATATATACTTACTTTGGATCTCCCTCACCAGCCCTGTGAACCCTTTTCGCGTTTCGCTAAGTATTTCGCAGCGCTATTAAGGTCGCCCTTACAGGAACATCACTAGTTGCTCATCTAGAGTGACTTGTCTCGTCGCTGTGTAACCACTGGCCTGTAACTCTTTGATAAGCTTGTGAAATACATGCTTGTGTACTCCAAGCTCATTACGAATGCATTCTGGGTGGCTGTCAAGTAGTTCACATACCCAAGCAACACCAGTTAGGGCAGAAGTGTGATATGGAGTCTTGTTATATAGTGGACCAGTGTAGAGTAGGGTGGCATTGATCACAACTTGGGTCATGGCGATTATGATGACCATCTGGTGGATTAACTGATTTTTCTGACGGATAATTTCACAATGAAGCTGATCACGGTCCATGGTGCATTATTATATTATCAGATTGGCACAAGTATTTATCTATATACCATATAAGGTATTACCATGGAATGTCCCAAGTCGCTTATTCATCAAAATTCAGATGATGATTTTATTGCCGCTCAGGCTCTAAAGTATTTCAGGTAGACTGAAAACAAAACCGAAACTAAATATTTTTCTATCCCTTTTGGGACTGCTTAAATCAGTATTGAAACTAAAGTCTTCAGTATTCCTTAAGTTGGTACCAAAATTATATAAATAAATATTGATTTCATATGTCCCTAAACTATGACAAAAATCAAACTTTTCTGGTAGCCCAAAATATATAAGGAAACTTTAAGTTTCAGGACTGATTTCAAGTCACCCTCAAATAAAAACTTTGGGCAGCCCAAAACTAATGCCTAAACCTTAAGTTTCCACATTGGGTTATGAATCCCTGAAAACAATAGTTTTGTGCAAGATTTCAGAAGGTCTTAAACAAAAGAAAAAACTAATTGATTCAGTGTGCCCAAAACTGAATGGCCAATCATCAGCCAATGAGTGTACGCCTATGATGTCTGCCTACACTGTCCTACGCTACACACTGACACCTGATGCTGCACTACTCACAAAAAAAATCATACCTAATATTTAAGTACGGGTAGATGTCAATTTTATTCTGTACGATATAATACAGCAGGGGGAGGGGGGAGTATAAAATGAGCCAAAAAAAAATAAAGCCGATATAGCCAGGAGACAACAGCAGCCAACTCAAGCACATGACAAGAAAATGATTTAATCCTGCATCACAGAAGTTAAAGGTATGTGTTATTTAGGGAGATAGAGACTTACTCTCAAAAGGTTCAAGACAACAGTGCGCTCAGAGGACATGTTAAATTGCGTAACATGGGATACCACTGAATGTGGATGAATCCTGTCATTCAGGCCATTATCCATCTTTGAGGAATAAACAGTAGCAGGGAAAAGGGGGTATCAACAAAAGGGGTCAAACTTTTCTGGGGGAAGGGTAACTTGACGTTTGACCACAAAATATACTTGGTTGCCTGAATTGTCAATTTTTTGAATACTGCTTGCAACAGGGATTGTCGATGAGAGTGTAGGATAGTATAAAATTAGACTGTTGCCAAGATGAGTTGAGGAACAAGAGAAATTGAGGCCCCTGTAAGGGTGACCTTAACAGCGCTGTGAAGTCTCCTTAGCTGGATGTGAAAATGACTTGCAGAACTGGTGAGGGAGATCCAAAGTAAGTATATATAAAGAAAAGTGATAATACAAGAGGCTCTTACCTGGTGAGGGAGATCCAAAGAGAAAAACCTAAGGGATCTCCTCACCAGGTTGAGTATATATACTAGTCTATCATAATGTGCTTAAGGGGACAATGGGTGGTGAGCTAATGTAATATGGACAATGGGGAGTGTTGTAAAGGGACATCAATAGGTGCAAAAGTGTTGTGAAGTAGCTTGCGGTACTGTGAAGGATTTTGCAGTGATGGAAAAGTCTTCACAATGGTTTTCCCTGACATTTACCCCCCCTTTAAGATACATGGCGACTCGACGTGGGAGGAGTGCCACCAGGGAGAGATATCTGCATGAGAGAATGGGATTTTTTTGAAGGTTAAGGAGCAGATGTAGTGAGAGGCCCCTGGGTGTAGCTTGTAGAACTTTGCGACTTCTTTGGGTGCAAATACTTGTGAGTGGGGTTCCCAGCTGTTGTGTTCAATTCCGTAGCCTTTCCATTTGATGAGGTACTGGAGTCTCCAATTGAAGATATGGCTATCCAGGATCTCTTTGACCACAAATTCCTCTTTGCCATCAACGAGCTCTGGAGGGGGGGGAGGTGAGGTGTGTCGATTCGAGATGGGTTCCAGTGGGGCTAGTGAGAGTTTGACTACAGGAAATACTGGGTGCAAGTGTTGGAGTGAGACTGGTAGTTTGAGCTTGTATGCACCATGTCCCACTTTCGCCTCGATTGTGAAAGGTCCCAGGCATCAATGGCTGAGCTTCACAGAGGGGCGAGTTGTGCGAATGTCGCTAGAATCCAACCAGACCTTGTCTCCAGGTGTGAAATCGGGTGCGGGTTCCCTGCGATGGTCGTAGTATAGCTTGTACTCTTGTTGTGCCTTCATGAGTGCTGCCCTTGCTTCCTCTAGGCCCTTTGACATGTGATCTTTGAACTCGTTTATGGATTCCAAGCGCAAAGGTGGTTGACTGGGTTTGAAGCCCATCCATGGGTCGCGTCCTGTATCTAGCATGAAGGGAGTCTGTTGCGTGGAGGAGTGGATGTGGTTGTTGTATGCGAACTCAGCCATTGGTAAGAGTTTGTCCTAGTCATTCTGGCTTTTGTTGGTGAAGAGTCGAATGTACTGCTCCAGTTCTTGATTGACACACTCGGTTTGTCCATCTGTTTGTGGATGGTAGGCAGTTGATGTCACGAGTTTGATTCCGAGAAGCCTATACAGTTTGCAGGTGAATTCTGCGATAAACTGTGGGTCTCGATTGGAGGTGATGCTTCACGGTAGACCATGGTGCTTCCAGATTTCCCTGAAGTAGATTTGCGCTGCTCCTTCTGCAGTGATGGTGGTGTGGGTGGGTGTGAAATGTGCCTGTTTACTTGCGAAGTCGACCACATTCATGATTGCATCGTAGCCATGTGAGTCTGGGAGTTCCACGACGAAGTCTACGCTGATTCTGTCCCACCTTTCCTTTGGTATCTCTGTAGGATGTAGTTCACCTGTGGGTTTGTGGTGTTGTATTCTGGTGCAGTTGCACAGGTTGCATGTTTTGACATAGATACCAATGTAGTGAGACATTTGGGGCCACCAGTAGTTGTGTGAAACGAGTTCAAGTGTTTTGAAGCGACCTGGATGCCCAGTGACTTGTGAATCATGATGCTGTTTGATGATTCTGCGGCGAAGGTCCCTGTCATTAGGGACGTAAATCTTACCACAAAACGTGAGGAGGTCATTTAGCATTGACCATTCTGCACTGTGGATTGTCCCATGTTTGCGATCCTTTGCTAATTCGCGAGCCGCTTTGGCCACAGGTTGCTCCAATTTGCCATTTCGCAGGGTGCAGCAGATGTCCATGAGGATATTCTTCTCCTCCCCTTTGACATTTAGACCTGAAAGGGCATGAATGTGAAAGAGTTCCGGGGTTAGCAGGATCTGATTTTTGTTATCTTCATGACCAGAGCCGTGGTCTGCTCTGCGGGATAGGGCGTCTGGTTTGCCCATGGAGTGTCTGGGTCTGTGTTGGAGGGTGAAGTTGAAACAGGAGAGATATAGTGACCACCTAGCTTGCCTGTGATTGAGTTTTTGCGCAGTGCAAAAGTATTTGAGGTTCTTGTGGTCTGTTAGTATCTCAATGGGGTGATAGGCTCCCTTGAGGTAGTGTCGCCATTCTTCGAGTGCGCGAATGATCACCAACATTTCTAGATCGTGTATTTCATAGTTTCACTCGACCAGGGAGAGGGATTTTGAGAGGAAGGCAACTGGGTGGTATTTGTTATCCTCGAGTGAGAGCTGTGAGAGTACTACACCTGTTGTGACCCCTGAGCCATCTGCTTCTAGGCGGTAAGGTTGGTCGTGGTCCGGGAGGATGAGGACTGGTGCTGAGGTGATGATTCCTTTGAGTTTTGCAAAGGCGTCTTCTTCTTGGGTGGTCCAGGAGAATTGCGAATCCTTTTTCGTGAGGTCGAATAATGGGTGGGCATGGTGCGAAAAGTCTGCAATGAAGCGATGGTAAAAGTTAGTGAAGCCTAGGAAGGACTGCACCTCTTTCTTGTTGCTTGGGGCAGGCCATTCTGCAACTCCAGTGATTTTGACTGGGTCCATCTCCACCTTGTCTTGTGAAATGATAACCCTGAGGTATTCGATGCGAGTTTGTTCGAATTCACACTTTTCTGGGCATAGGTAGAGTTTATGCTCGCACATCCATTCCAGAACAGTTCACGTGATGTTTCGATGTTCTTCCAGGGTGTCTGTGTAGATGAGGATGTCATCTAGGTAAATAGAGACCACACCTTGGGTAATGAGATCCTGGAAGATCTCATTCATCATTGTCTGGAAGGTTACAGGACTGTTGGTTAGTCTGAAATACATTATGAGAGGTTCGAAGAGACCGCGATTCGTGTGAAATGCTGCCTTCCATTCGTCACCTTCGTGGATGCGGACATTGTTGTATCCCCAACGTATATCTAGTTTGGTGAAGTATTTTGCACCTTTGAGTCGATGGATGAGATCGTCAATAATGGGGAGGGGGTAGCAATTTTTTTGCGTGATTGCATTCAGTGCCCGGTAGTCTTGTATGAAGCAAAGTTTACCATCCTTCTTCTTGACAAAGAAGACTGGCGTGCCAATGGGGGACTTGGAAGGGCGGATGCAACCTGTTGCGAGAGCTTCTTTGAGGAACGCATCCATCTCTGCTTGCTCTTCCAAGGACATGGGGTAGACCTTTCTGAAGCCAGACTCTGGGTCTTGATCCAGCTCAATTGCATGGTCCCATTTTCTTCGCTCTGGCAGGCTGTTGAACGAGCCTTTGTTGAAGATATCTTCGAATTCATGGAGGTGGTTAGGGACTGTATCGCGAAAGGATTTCGCATCTGAGTTCTTTGCATGTGCTTCTGCTAACCGAGTTGAGACAGTGGAGGTGGCTCTGACGAAGTGGTTTATATCCTGGGGGTAGATAGTGGCTGCAAAAATGTGATCTCCTTCTTCAATCTCTACATCTGGGTCGTGATTGTTGTCTGGGTGGAGTCTGAAAGGGTTGGGTTCAAATTGGAAGGAGTTTCGCATACCAGGAGGGGTCTCTTCTTTGTCATCTACGTCTTCGATTAGGGCTGGCATTTCTCCCAGTCAGCATGCACAAATTTGGGCTGTTGCGATGTGTTCTAGTTTTCGCTCGTCTCATAGTTTTGACTGGCAGGTGCTGCATTGTGGGGGGCAGTGGGTCATGCGAACCTCTTTGCGTGACCAGTCAATGTCCAGGTTATGCTGGCAAAGCCATGTGTATCCCAGGATTGTTGACTGCTTTCCAAGTTGGGTGACTGTGAAGGTTGCTTGCTCTGCATGTCCATCGAAGTGAAGTATGACATCTGCAATTTCACAGATCATACCAGCTTCATTTGCAGTGCCGTCAACGTTAAACACTGGGATGGGGCAGGTTAGTTGTCGCATAGTGATGTTGTTAGTGCGAGCATAGCCTGAGTCAATGAACATCCCTGTGGCTCTGGAGTCTACTAGTGAGGTAGTTTGCGTTCGGACTCCATTGTCTGTTGATTCAATTTCAATGTCTACTGTCAGCGAGTGTTCGCTAGGGGTGGTTGCGATGATGAACTTGTGTGGCAGGTGTTTTTCGGAGGTGGGCCTGCAAAGTTTTGGGTTTTTTGGAAGAGGGTTGGCTGGAGTGGGAGGACTTTGCATGTCTTTCGCAGGAACTGATTCGCATTCATTTTTGGGTAGATTATATACATGTAGGGGTGCGAATCTGTTGTGCGAAGACAGCAGGGGCGTGCTATTCACCTGCTGTTGGACTAAAAATCCTCAACCACTGTCTGCAAAGAGCTTTCGTGGTCTTCTAATGCCACGTCTTTGGATGCCAGTAGATTCTCCAGGAGGGTGTCTCTTTCCTCTGTGGTCATGTGGCGAATATCATAGTGAAGTGGGCATTCTTTCGCGATGTGTCCTGGTTTCCTGCAGCGGTAGCAGTTTTGTGGGGTTGGTTTCATGCGGGAGGAGTCGATGTCTATCAGTATCCCTTGTGCCAGTGGTTGCGAGGGCTTTGGTGAGGCAGGGTTGGCTGCGAAGGCTCACAAAAGGAAGTTTCGTGGAGGGGGTACCACAGGGTGGTTTGTTGTTGTTTGACAAGATGAGGCAGAGTGGAAGGCCTCATTGGCAAGGCAATTGCAGTCCAATCGTCTTGCTGCCTCATACCAGTCATCTGGTTTATTATCTGCAGGTCTGTCTCTCCCTGCTTCTGCAACCTTGTCTTGGATGGATGTATTTAATCCTCGACAGAACTTTATGACTATGGCCAGTTCGTCTGTGTACCCAGTGATGTCAATGAGTGTTTCGAATTTGTCTATGTATTCCTCAATGCTCCTTCACCCTTGGAAGTATTTGTCTGATTCGAGTCACATCAAGGCATTCATGGACTCGTTTTCTGGGCAGAAGTCGTTGATGAATATGTCACAAAATATTGCGAAGGTAGCGAAACAGTCATTCCCTGTTTTTATCTTGTATCACAAGGTGCAATCTGCAAAGATGGCTGCTTGTCCTATTTTCATGTAGGAGAGCATCCAGTGGATCTTTGTTTGGTCGTCTGGGAAGTCTGAGTTGCAGATGGCCATGTATAGGTTGCATGAGTTCAAGAAGGCCCTTCCTTTCGCGCGATCACCATCAAAATTGTCTGGGGCACTCGGTTTCAGACGCGAATGTGTCTGTTCAGGTTTTGCCAGTGTGGGGGCGCAAGGGGCTTCTTGGGGAGGTGCTGGGGTGGGAATTTGAGGTTATTCAATTTTGCCAAAATTTGCTATAGTGCTGTATTGGTTGCTTGGATCTGTTCGCTCTGCTTCGTCACCATGGACTCTAGTGCTGTGATCCTTTCCTGATCCATTGCTGATAGAGTCTCGGATGATGAGGGAGTGTGTGCAAAGCTATTTTTGGAGGAGGAGGTGGGTGAGGGAGTGTCCGAACCGCTGCGATATGCTATGAAGCATGGAATTGCGCCTTGTTTACACCTGGTACTCGAAGGGAGGTTTTTCTGCTGTAAGGGTGACCTTAACAGCGCTGCAAAGTCTCCTTAGCTGGATGTGAAAATGACTTGCAGAACTGGTGAGGGAGATCCAAAGTAAGTATATATAAAGAAAAGTGATAATACAAGAGGCTCTTACCTGGTGAGGGAGATCCAAAGAGAAAAACCTAAGGGATCTCCTCACCAGGTTGAGTATATATACTAGTCTATCATAATGTGCTTAAGGGGACAATGGGTGGTGAGCTAATGTAATATGGACAATGGGGAGTGTTGTAAAGGGACTGTAAGGGTGACCTTAACAGCGCTGCAAAATCCTTTGCGAAAACGCGAAGATGATTCGCAGGGCTGGTGAGGGAGATCCAAAGTAAGTATATATCAAGAAAAGTGATAGTACAAGAGGCTCTTACTGTCAGGGAAACCCTGTGTGAAGACCTTTCAGACATTGCGAAGACCTTTGCAGTACCTCAGGGTACTTCGCAATACCTTCGCACCTGCTCATGCCCCTTTACGACACTCCCCATTGTCCATAGTACATTAGCTCACCACCCATTGTTCTCTTAAGTGCATTATGATAGACTAGTATATATACTCAACCTGGTGAGGAGATCCCTTAGGTTTTTCTCTTTGGATCTCCCTCACCAGGTAAGACCCCTTGTATTATTACCTCATTGCATATATATTTATCTTTGGATCTCCCTCACCAGCCCTGTGAACCCTCTTCGCATTTTGCTAAGTATTTCGCAGTGCTGTTAAGGTTGCCCTTACAGCAGAAAAACCTCTCTAGAGAGTACCAGGTATGGTTAAAGGCACAATTCCGTGATTCCTAGCATATCGCAGCAGTTCGGACACCGCCTCACCTACCTCCTCCTCTGAAAAAAGTTTCACAGACGCCCCCTCATCCACACAGACTCCAACAGCCATGGACCACGAAAGGATCGCCTTGCTAGAGTCGGTAGTGACGAGGCAAAGTGAACAAATACAAGCAACCAACCAAGCACTACAACAAATCCTTGCAAAATTAAATAACATCGAAATTCCAACCCCAACAATTCGCTCTGAAGCCCCTCAGACCCCCACACCTGAAAAACCCGAACAAGTACGTTTGCGTCTAAAGCCGAGTGCACCAGATGACTTCGACGGTGATCGCACAAAAGGGAGAGCGTTCCTAAACTCGTGCAACTTGTACATGACCATCTGCGAGTCAGACTTCACAGATGACCAGATGCGAATCCACTGGGTCCTATCCTACATGAAGATGGGACATGCAGCCATCTTCGCAGATCACACCTTGCGATACAAGATTAGGACCGGCAAGGACTGTTTCGCAACGTTTGTGACGTTTTGCGATACTTTTATCAATGACTTTTGCCCAGAGAACGAGTCCACCAATGCCCTGATGCAACTTGAATCAGACAAGTACTTCCAAGGGCAAAGGAGCGTCGAAGACTATATCGACGAATTCAAAACACTAGTCGACCTCGCAGGATACACAGACGAACTGGCTATTGTCATAAAATTCTGTCGAGGACTAAGCACACCTATTCAGGACAAAATCACGGAGTTGGGGAAAGATAGGCCAGCTGACAACCAACCAGACGACTGGTATGAAGCAGCAAAACGATTAGACCATAACCACCTTGCCAACGAAGCCTTTCGCTCTGCCTCACACCGTCGAACAACTGGAAACCACCCTACAGCGCCTGTCCCCCAGTGAAACTTCCTCACATGAAGTTTCGCAACCAACTCAACCCCACCAAATGATTTGCAGCCACCTGCAATGGGAATACCAATGGATATCGACTCCTCACGTGCGAAACAGCCCCCACAAACCTGCTACCGTTGTGCGAAACCAGGGCACATCGCGAAAGACTGCCCCATTCGATATGACATCCACCATATGACCACTGAGGAAAGGGAAGTCCTTCTAGAGGATCTACTGGCATCTAAAGATGTGCCGGAGGACTGCGAAAGGTCTCCGCAAATAGTAGAAGAGGATTTTTAACCCAGCAGCAGGTGACCAGCATGCCCCTGCTGCCTTCGCATAACAGATTCGCACCCTTACATGTATATAATGTACCCCACAATGAATGTGAATCTGTTCCTGCGAAAGACATGCCCAATCCTTCCACCCAAAAAACCCCCAGAATTTGCAGGCCAACATCAGAGAAGCGTCTTCCACAGAAATTTATCATTGTGACCACACCAAGTGAGCTCTCATTGACCGTCGACATTGAAATCGAATCAACAGACAATGGAGCCTGAGTGTGAACCAATTCGCTGGTCGACTCCAGAGCCACTGGAATGCTCATTGATTCGGACTATGTTCGCGCGAATAATATCACCACACGACAACTGACCTGTCCCATCCCAGTATTCAACATTGACGGCACTGCAAACGAAGGAGGGATGATTAGCGAAATTGCAGATGTCATCCTTCAATTTGACGGACATGCAGAACGAGCAACTTTCACAGTCACTCAACTCGGAAAACAATCAACAATCCTGGGATACACATGGCTTTGCCAACATAATCCAGACATTGACTGGTCTCGCAAGGAGGTTTGCATGACTCGCTGCCCCCCACAGTGTGATACCTGCCGAACCAAACTGCAAAACACGTGAAAGTTAGAATGCGCCACTGCTGCCCAGATCCACGCCTGCCGCTCTGGAGAAATGCCCACCCTAATCGAAGATGTGGACGACGAAGATAACCCCCATGAGGTCGTGGACAATCCTGAGAGGGAGGTAACCCCTCTGGGTATGTGAAGCCCCCTCCAGTTTGATCCTAACCCTTTTGGACTTCACCCAGATAACAACCATGATACAGATGTCAAAGTCGAGGAAGGTGACCGCATTTTCGCAGCCACTATCTACCCTGAGGACACCCACCACTTTGTCAGAGCCACCTCCACCATCTCAACGAGGCTAGCGGAAGCACATGCGAAAAACTCAGATGTGAAATCATTTCGCGACATAGTCCCGAACCACCTCCACGACTTTGAAGACATTTTCAATAAAGATTTCGTTCGACAGCCTACCTGAGCGAAGAAAATGGGACCATGCGATTGAGCTTGATCGAGACCCAGAGCCTGGCTTCAGAAAAGTCTATCCCATGTCTCTGGAGGAACAAGCAGAAATGGATGCCTTTCTTGAAGAAGCTCTTGCAACAGGTCGAATTCACCCCTCCAAATCCCCCATTGGTGCACCGGTCTTTTTCGTCAAGAAAAAGGACAGCAAACTTCGCTTTGTCCAGGACTACCGCACACTTAACGCCATCACACGAAAGAATCGCTACCCCCTCCCCATTATCGACGACCTTATCCACTGGCTCAAAGGCGTGAAATACTTCACCAAATTGGATGTACGCTGGGGATACAACAATGTCCGAATCTGCGAAGGTGACGAATGGAAGGCAGCGTTTTGCACGAATCGCGGCCTCTTCGAACCACTCGTAATGTATTTCGGACTAACAAACAGCCCAGCAACTTTCCAGACAATGATGAACGAAATCTTCCAAGACCTCATAACCCAAGGTGTTGTCTCCATCTACCTAGATGATATCCTCATCTACACCAACACCTTAGAAGAACATCGCCTCATCACTCGAACGGTCTTGGAGTGAATGTGCGAACACAAACTCTACCTATGCCTAGAAAAATGCAAATTTGAACAAACTCGCATTGAGTACCTTGGAGTTATCATTTCGCAAGACAAGGTGGAGATGGACCCAGTCAAAATTGCAGGAGTCGCAGAATGGCCTGCCCCAAGCAACAAGAAAGAGGTACAGTCCTTCCTAAGCTTCACTAACTTCTATTGTCGCTTCATCGCAGACTTTTCGCACCATGCCCGCCCACTATTCGACCTCACAAAGAAAGATTTGCAGTTCTCCTGGGGTACCCAAGAAGAAAACGCCTTTGCGAAACTCAAAGAAATAGTCACCTCTACACCAGTCCTTATCCTCCCAGACCACGACCAACCCTATCGCCTCGAGACGGCTCAGGAGTCGTGACCAGAGCCATGCTTTCACAGCTCTCACAGGAAGATAACAAGTACCACCCAGTTGCCTTCCTCTCAAAATCACTCTCCCCAGTTGAGCGAAACTACAAGATACACAATCTAGAAATGCTCGCAATCATTCGCACACTAGAAGAATGGCGTCACTATCTCAAAGGGGTCCACCACCCTATTGAGATACTGACAGACCACAAGAACCTAGAGTATTTTCGCACTGCCCAAAAGCTTAATTGCAGACAAGCCAGGTGGTCGCTGTACCTCTCCTGTTTCAACTTCACCCTCCAGCACAGACCAGGACGCTCCATGGGCAAGCCAGATACCCTATCCCGCAGAGCAGACCATGGCTCTGGTCGCGAAGATAATCAGAACCAAACCCTACTATCCCCAGAACTGTTTCGCATTCATGCCCTTTCAGGTCTAAATGTCAAAGGGGAGGAGAAGGATATCCTCACAGACATCCGTCACACCTTGCGAAGTGGCAAATTGGAGCAACTGGTGGCCAAAGCAGCTCGCGAATTAGCAAAGGATCGCAAATGTGGAACAGTTCACAGCGCAGAATGGTCAATGCTAAATGACCTTCTGACCTTTCACGGTAAGATCTATGTCCCCAACAACAGAGAACTTTGCCGCAGAATTGTCAAACAACACCACAATTCGCGAGTTGCTGGACATCCAGGACGCTTCAAGACACTGGAACTCATTTCGCGCAACTACTGGTGGTCCCAAATGTCTCGCTACATCGGTATCTACGTCAAAACATGCGATTTGTGCAACCACACAAAGATACAACACCACAAACCCACAGGCGAACTACATCCTACAGAGATACCAAAGGAAAGGTGGGACAGAATCAGCGTAGACTTCATTGTGGAGCTCCCAGACTCACATGGCTACGATGCAATCATGAACGTAGTCGACTTCACAAGCAAACAGACACACTTCGCACCCACCCACACCACTATCACGGCAGAAGGAGTGGCGCGAATTTACCTCAGAGAGATCTGGAAACACCATGGCCTGCTGCGAAGTGTCACCTCCAATTGAGGCCCACAGTTCATTACGGAATTCACTCGCGAACTGTATAGGCTTCTTGGAATCAAGCTCGCAACGTCGACTGCCTACCATTCACAAACAGATGGACAAACCGAGCGTGTCAATCAAGAACTGGAGCAGTACATTCGACTCTTCACCAATGAAAGACAAAACAACTGGGACAGACTCTTACCAATGGCCGAATTCGCATACAACAACCACATTCACTCCTCCACACAACAAACCCCTTTCATGCTAGATACAGGACACGACCTGCGAATGGGTTTTGAACCCAGTCAACCACCTTCGCGCATGGAATCCATAAACGAGTTCAAGGATCGTATGGCAAAGGGCCTAGAGGAAGCAAAGGCAGCACTCACAAAGGCACAACAGGAGTACAAGCTATACTACGACCGCCGCAGAGAACCTGCACCGGATTTCGCACCAGGAGACAAGGTCTGGTTGGATTCTAGCGACATTCACACAACTCGCCCCTCTGTGAAGCTCAGCCATTGATGCCTGGGACCTTTCACAATCGAGGCGAAAGTGGGACACGGCGCATACAAGCTCAAGCTACCAGTTTTCACTCTGACGCCTACACCCAGTTTTCCCTGTAGTCAAACTGTCACTAGCCCCACTGGACCCCATCCAGGGTCAACATGC
>QLPE01000424.1:899-39443 GCA_003314125.1 Hygrophorus russula | reverse complement strand
AGGACGCTTTCCCAACTTCTATAGAGATCGAAAGGATCATCAGGATAATTACATGACTAGTGAAACATCCACGCACGGATACCGCCCTAATCACGCAAATGTCAGCGTCGTCATGAGCATAATTGCTGGCAATGCCAACCTCGTGGAATGCACGGCAGATGTATATGTCCCTCCCTTTTTCGTGGCCGCCGACAATCGCGTTCTCTGGTATGTGACGACCCTTGTTTAAGATCCAAGCCAAACGGTCGCGCCCACCGTGCTGGTAGTACTGGTCAGTGCGTGCTTGGGCATCCCTGAGCCAACCTTGAAGGCTCCATATCTGCGCCTTTTTCTATTGGAGGATAAATAGGTGAGAACAGTGTTGACTGGGCGGCGCTCACCTCTTCCTCGCTTTTTTTGTGGCCTTTGTACGCCAAGTACCCACCGCCGAGAAGTGCGAGGCCGACCGCTAAACCACCTCCAACCTGTTGGGGTTTAAAATCGCTATATGGAGATGCAAGACAGCACAGACCTCAAGCTGCTTCTTGCGATGGTCGTCCAGATCGTGCCAGCTCTTCTTTTGCTCTTCGTGAGGCACGTCTGCATGCACGCTCTGTTGCTCCTGGTGCGAGGGCCCCTCTGTAACGCAACCCATACAGGCTCTGAA
Organism: Hygrophorus russula; assembly: GCA_003314125.1. NCBI lineage: Eukaryota > Fungi > Basidiomycota > Agaricomycetes > Agaricales > Hygrophoraceae > Hygrophorus > Hygrophorus russula. The sequence goes on along the minus strand of QLPE01000424.1, from coordinate 38,797 downwards.
GCGGGATGCAAAAAACACACGCACTGCCGTCATGAAATTCAGGTGGGTGGCACTCTGGGTGCGGCTCCCAGCAACCTTCGTCAGGGAGACGACACCACAGTGCGGGAGTGGCAGGAGGGGTCCAGTCGGACTGAAAGCATCAAATAAGTATTATTATGCGGCGCGCCCGGGTTAAACTTGCCTGGGACTGGTGCGGTTGGATGATCCTGTACCTAACGCCTGTAAGCGCAAATCGATGAGCCTGTGTGCACACGGAAACTGAAAGTTCATATCACCTTCGTACACCACAACGGACCCAATATTGTATTGGACCTGGGGCTGCCATTGGTAAACCTGCATGATGTTTGTTCAACAGAATTGATATGGTGGTTGTTGACTTTGGGGATCCAAAAGCTGGCGAACAGGCTTAAATACAGCCCCCATTATCGATGACGGTGGAGTCCGGTCCCACACAGGATACAGATCATCGATACTCGGGTTCTTACAGGGTCTCGGGCCGTCACCATCACGAGATGAGGATTGGGGACCAGGCAAGTTCCTGTGCTCCGGGTCCTGTGCGGGGAACGCTTGGCAACGTCCAATTTTCGCACTAAGGAAATAGGGTGCCTTCTTGAACGGCGTGCTGATCAACGTGAAAGGCGAGAGACAGTGACCATATATATGACCATGACAACCCACATAAAAGCTTAAAGTGCAGATTGAGGGCCGAATTATTTGAGTCTCTCATTTGCACTCGGAACGTTTGATAACATCATACTTAAAGCTTGAAGGGGAAACTTCAGGGCACTGCCACGTCTCAATATACGTGCAAGAGCTGGCCAGGTACGTCGGGACTTTTGCACTCGAACTTGTACACTGGCAATACGGCATGCATTAAAGATCTCATTCCTACGCAGCATATACAATCTGGCGACGGAATTAGGCTCAGCCACAAAGTCATAAAATCACAAGTCTGAAGAAGAGTTATCAGCAAAGTGGTACAGCGGTTCCAGGATGACAGGGGAACACCACCCCGCGTTGATACGGAGAGCCGTCATCACGGGCTATTGACAAGACTCAAGATCATTCATATGTTCACACGTCACCATTCATTCAGGAGATCTAGAGACATGCGCCAAGTCCTCACCACTGAACACGGCCGCTTTCGGTATCACTCTTGTAAGTGTGATCCTCCTCGTCTGCCAGTTGCTTGACATAGCTATCGACGATGATGCATCCGTCTGGACAACTCCAAGGTCAGCGGTGCGATCTTGCCATACCGAACAAATTCATGAAACGCACAAATTTCGAGCAGCCATACAAAGATGCAAACGGCGACGGCAATTCCTTTCGTTATAGCCATCGCCTTCCTGCAATCCTGGAGGTCCTTGGGATTGATCGAGTTGCCGACGCACTTTGAAACATCGCTGTTCGCGCTTTTGAACAAGGCGTTGAGGGAGAAGATGCTGGCGACAACACTGAAGGCCAAGTGTACGACCAGCATCACCCAGTACATAACAACAAACTTGCGGCGCTTGATAATGACACCTATCAAACTGAACAGGCCAATCAGTACGGCAAAGAAAGGGGGATAGCGCCCAGCTCCAGCTCACCCGAAGAGCGATACAATTGCGAGGAGCAGGTAGATGATAATTTGCATGATCAAACCGGCCTTGTTGATCATGACATTACGGCCTATGTGGGCGCAAATTAAGGGGTGCAGTACAATAGATGGATAACTACTCACCGCTGTTTTTTGCCTGTAAGATTCCAGCTACAGTGGCTACTGTACCTCCGACCAATCCGAGAAGAGCAATGACGAAAGCTCCAACTCTGACCGGAATACAGCAGCATAATGTACGAGTGTGAGTGTAAGCCATGATAATTGAAGGGATTTTGGAGAATTGTCGCAGACAATCGTAAAATTTGAAAACGTTGGGATTAGGACCAGCCTGGATAGCCACTGATACATACAACTGGTTTATATCGCCCAATTTACGGGAATTACCGGTCGGAACTTCAATTTAGAAAAAAAAGCAGTGCGTAAAGTATCCTGACTTCAGGATAAATGTTGGTACTATGAAACGCTACTACAACGTTACTACTACATCACCATTGAGGACGGGCGCTGGCAGAGTCGGCTTTGTAAGTTCCATCCTCCTCTTCAGCGAGCTGTTTGGTGTAGCTGTCAAGAATTACGCAACCGTCTGCGAATATCGAGTCAGAAACGGCGACTGCAAGGTGAACAAAAACATGCAACGCACAGATTTCTACCATCCATATAATAAGGAAAAGAGTGACGGTTATGCCTTTCATGATCCTCATCCCCTTCTTGCAGTTCACGAGGGCTTCCGGGTCAGCTGAACCCTCAGCACAGTGGGCGATATCGGTAGGGGCATCCTTAAAGAGAGCGTGTAGAGCCACGATACCGGCAATGATGCTGAATAGCAGGTGTCCCATCAATACCATCCAGTAGATCGCAACGAGCTTGCGACGCTTAAGAATTGTTCCAACCAAACTAGAGACGGATCAATACACCGACACAAAGGCAATCGGAACGGAGTTGCTAACCCAAAGACCGACAGCATTGCAAGGAGCAGGTAAACGATGATCTGTAAAATTAAACCCGCCTTGCTAGTGTTGTGGGCTGCCGAGGATAACGGAAATGAGTAAATCGAAGAGATAAAACGAAGTATGCATACGGGTATTTTTTGCCTGGATGATCCCTGCAGCAGCGATCAGAGAACCTCCCACCAGACCAAGGAAAGTCATAACAAACACCCCGAATCTGACGGGGAGACAGCAGCAGAATGTGCGAGCACGAACGTAACCCATGATTTATACGATGTTGAAGTAAGTTGTGCAAAAAGTGAATGCGAGACAAGTATGCGTATAGCGTTTAGGTGAATTGGTCCAGCCGATTAGGGATCACATTTGTTCAGCGTCGCCTTTATATACCACTGAGCGTGGGAAATCTTTGCATAGGCGGTGCGCTCCACCCCGGATTCACACTCGACATTTCAGCAGGTGATGTCAAGGGAACGCTCTTAGCCTCATTAATATCAGACGGAAAACATATTGTTTCCGTATAGCGACAAGGAAGTCGTTTTATCAACGTCTTCGTTATCAGGGACGTCCGGACACCGCTGGAACACCCACCATCGGGAATTCACATGTATTAAGCTCTATCAGCAGCCTACAGTTGTTGTTTTGCGGCCCAATTCAATGAAAACAGAGAGTCAGGTATTAAATAAGCTACAGCCTCGTACATGTTTACTCGCATACGACGCACAGAAGGGTAACTATCAGAAAAAAAAAACATAGTAGTTGTACATTGAAGGAAAGCATGACCTGGGATATTCCATTTCGAAAACGCCTCCAATGTTCCGTTGCAAACCAACCTTCCTTGATGCTCAGTACCTTGCGGAACTGCTATACCCCCCGCCATACATTATCGGCGGATCCGTGCTCCTTGATCTTCCGTGCGAGTGTGAGTGCGAGTGTGAGTGTGAATGTCCTTCATGATCATGATGTTTGTGTCTGTGGGACCGCGGGGCGGGCTCCAAAATCACTGTTTGCGGCTGGCCCATCATCGCCGGGTACTCTGGCGCGAACGGAACCGACATCGAGCTGCTTCTGTGACGAGAATGAGACGTGGGTATGGCCAGAGCCGTTGTTGGGGTGCCGTGATACGTTGGTGAGAGGGGAACCGGAACGGCCGATCTGCCACGGTAAGTTACAGGCGAGCCATGGGCAGGCATGGGCATACCGCCACCCGCGTATGATCCGTGGTGCCCGTAAGAGCCGCCGCCGTAAGTGGTAGGTACCATGACATTCGTTCCCGGGATTGGGATGGCACCGGCGGCAGAATAAGGGATGTGATGGTCGTGACGATCATGATGGTCATGATGGTCACGATGGCGAGAAGAAGAACGGTGCCGAGAGTGACTACGGTGACGAGAACTGTCGAAGTAGGGGTCTACGGGCTGGATATAAGACGACGAGAAGGAGCCGTGTCGAGAGCGGGAGTCCGACCGGTCATCGTATCCGCCGCGTTCTCTCATCTTACGACGCAATGGCTTAGCTATTAGAACGTCAACTGATGAGAAAATGCTGACCTGTTGAAATATGATGGATGCAGTAGCTGCAGCCGCCTCTGAAGCCTCCATACGATCGTAGCTACTCCTAGACCGACCAGAATATTCCAAAAGACGGGTGGCTGTGAGAGGGAGGATGACGTTAGCACCAGCGAGAGACACAGAGAACACGCGGCCCACCTTCTGCTATGGCATACCCAACGAAACCTTCTCTTTGTCTCTCGGGGTCTCCACTGAGAGGCTCGCGCATGGAACTGTTGTGAGTCCACGTCTGATAAGCTTGGTAGGCCGCAGCATAACCAATCTCGGTAGGTCGCATATGACCGACCTCCGACTAAGATGGTGGTCAGGACGGTGATTATGTTACGATTTTTTAAAATATTTACTGGGTTTGCGTAGGCACGTTGATAGAAGTGTTTTGCCTCTCGTTTCCCTATACCATGGCTGGCTGAGTTTTGGGCCCTGCTCCATGCATGATCATATAAAGATCTCAAGCGCTATCAGTTAAATATGAATGGTCGAATGTGATGATATGCTCACCGGTCAGGATTTGTGGCATGAGCGCGAAAGAAGTCATACCCTCCCCCTAGAAGAGAGATTAGTCGTATACAATTGCAAGTAATAAGGGGTATTTACATGAAGGTTGAGGTTGGAAAGTGGGGTGATGAGAGCTGTGATGATGGCCGTAGGACATGATGGTAGTGAGAAAAAAGGTGGAGATAAGCCTGAAGATATAGACGAAATGGACGCCCGTTGCTGTGTATGCGCTGACCAAACTTTGAAATTGGAGCTAAGCACGTGTATGAGCCAGTACCTTCCTAGCGAGTTCTACATATTCCATCGCATAACTCTGGTCCTTCCCTTCGCTCTCTCCAGTCTTCTCCCAATGTGTTAATCCACCTTCAACTAGCGTCCAAGCTTCCTCTTCTGTGTGCTCGTCCACCCACCGAACATACTCGGCTTCTTGCCACCCATGCAAACTATGAGGTAATGGAACGGGCGAACGTACAAGTATATGGTGCAGGACAATCAGGGGTGGTAAGCCAGCCGTATGTTTGGGGGATGCAAGCTGTGTGTTATCAAGGAATAAGAGCGGTCTACCGCATGGTCAGCCTAATCAAACAGCCGTCAAGAGAACGTAGTCATACCGCATAGCCCTGAGTGTCCGGTAATCATCGCCGACACTTTCCAAATCACCACCCCGTTTACTCTGCGGGTTTTCCACCATGAACGCACTCAACGCAAACTCGAGGTCAGTCATGTCACTCGTCAACTGCAACTTCCCACTCTCCCCCAATGGTTTTGTAATGGAAACATGCATGACAAACGTCCGGATCACAAACTTCACAACGGATATGACCCTAGGCACCAACGGTAAGACCAAACGTGTTTCCATAGGCAAAAACACACGAACCATGCTCGGCCTGTCTCGCCAATGTTGTACTTGGTCAGAATCTCGCCCTTGATAAAGGACAACTTCTCGGCCAAGTCTTTCATATACAAACTTGGCCCACCCATACCCGACATTGGATCAGCATTTTTTCCAAAATCAATTCGATGCAACCGGGCTATAATCGCACTAAGCTCACGCCGGATGGCAACTAGGACAGGATCCACCAGGTGGTCAAAAGCGTGGTGTATATTCTTTTGACGAAAATGAGTAACTCAACTGTTACAGACTGGGAGAACGTACTTGGATAGTAGGTCTAAGAATTGCGAAAACAGCGTCTGAATGTTCGTCTTCGAGTTTTTGGAGTTTCGTCCAGCAATGGTACAGACACGTCGCTAGTTGGCCGTTGGCGCTCTGCTGTGGAGTAGCAACAGGACCGAGAAGAGCCAAGGCCGACCGGTCCCTGACAATCTGGTGCATCACAATCAGTATCGCTCCACAATGGCGACTTGCTGAACGCACCATTGCGTCTATCCGAGACAGCATTAGGTCCAGACTTGATATCACATTTTTTGCGATTGATTGGACCAACAAGGGATCAAACCTCGCAGAATCGAGCTCATTGGCGGCTATTCGAGTGATGTTTACCGCCTCGTTCATGCCAGGAGGTGATCGAACACCACCTGAGAGGGACTGGCTGACGGTTTCATTTAACCTGTTTGAGGAGCGCGAGAGGTATAGGGATTCGAAGTTTGACAAGGCACGGAGGACCAGAACAGTCTCTGGGCTATTAAAATGTAAAGAACAAGTGCCCGAGAAAGATTGATGAGACGCACCTTTGGTAAGTTTGACTATACACTGTATCGGTCTGTACGGAGATCTTGGCGAAAAACTCATGAAAGAGTCGAAGGAGTCTGGGATATCCGGTGCTGAGTGTTTGTTGCAGGAACGTGGAGCCTACATATGTCAGTGTCAAACACAAGGCTATGAAGGCTGATGTCCGAATAATCACTTTTGGCGGAGTCCTTTGCATTTTTTCCCAAAGACTTTGCAAGAGAAGTCCAGAACGTGGAACTGGGGTGGTTCTCTAGCAGCTAATAAGAGTGCTGTGAGCCAATGTGTCTAAATCTGAAGGCATCACCACTGATGGAACGTGTTGTCCCACCTTCATAGCTTCATCCAAAAACACTGTTTGTGATACGGCGTCCTTTTTTAATTTCAGCACTTTTTCGAGCATGTACACCTGAACCAACAAATGATCAGAAACTCTCGGTACATGCGCCCGAGTGACAGTTTCAACCACACGACTCAGTTCAAATTCACCAACCTTAACACAACATCCAGACATCTCTTCCACTAAATTCTCCAACCGTGCCCAAAGTGCTCCTGTCCACTGCGGAGCGGTCAAATTAGTTGGTTCGGTTCTAATACGGGATTTGTACATCTGATTGGGCGATTGCGGTTGTCCCGTAGGCGCCGAATCTGCGAAAAGCTATTAATGTCAAACGTTGGCCTAATGGCACTATTACTGGTACCTTTGACCAATGCATCCCTGGAAAGCTTGGTCAAATCAAACGCGCTGCGTATGCGGGCTTCGACCGTATCCGAAAGATCTTGGACGAGATTTTGGATAAGCTCCGGAAGGACACGGAGGTTGTAAGCCGTTTGCAAGGAAGAGGCTAGGAGGGATTGGTTCTGTTCGACATAAAAGTGTCAGCATCATCACAACATATGGTGTAATCCGAGCATATCAAACGCCCAACATCGACACTACAAACAAGAAAGGAAAAACGAACCAACGTGGACAGCCCTGTAAGGACCATGCTTTCCATCTCAGTGGTAACTTTCGTCCGCGCGTCTTCAATGAAAGGAACATGTGCTGCTACAATATTGATGGACCGTAGAGGGATGCTAATATTAACATCCGAGTATTCGTCCTGTTCTTGAAGCCCTGTGGGGTCGCGCTTTTCATCGAGATAACCAGATATGGGCGAATCGATGGGACCATCAAGTAAGGCAACTGAACTCTGTTTAGTCGTTTCATTGGGATTTAGGTGGATGTCTCACCAAGTTCAGCTATACTCAGCGCTGCCTTAGCGATTGTCCGTTCCTTCTCATCTTCTTGTTCCAACCCGATCTCCAAACTTTGCGATGACTCACGAGAAGCTCCGTTGACGGTCAACCCTATCGTGGATGATGCAACACCTTTACTGTTGCTGTTGGTAGACATCTCCGCCATTTGGGCCTCCAATCTCCTGGACAGGATGACAAAACGTGACGTTCGACGCAAAACATCGGAAACCTGGTGAAGACGCTGCAGGCGCAACACTTGTGTTTGGAGTGATTGATACGGGACGCGGATTTTTAAACGGAGTCTTTGCGCGTGTAGTGATGCTGATGTGAGGTTCTCGAGGGATGCGGATAGGGTGAAGGAAGTGGGTAACTCACTTTTCGAGAGACGAGTCAAGATCGGTGAGACCTGCACGAACAGAGGCCAAAGAGCCAGTGAGGGAGCTTGCACTGGAGGCTTGTGAGAGTAGTTCTTCATGGTGTTCCGTAACCTAGAGGGCACGGAGGAATTAGATAGAACTCCTCAAGCAACACGCTCCAGCAAAAATGTTAAGACTGTCCAAAGTACGAATTTGCCAACTTTTCGATACGGGTCCAAGAACTTGGAAAACTAACAAGACGCACAACTTACAACGTTCTTGATCTGTTTGGAGACATCGTCTATTCCGAAGTTAAGCTTTGAGATGGCAACAGAAACATCCTCCTTGGCCAGCGGTTCTGATACTTTTGTACTGGATGATTTGCCAACGTGAGGCGGATACGGCTCGCCAGCTAGTATGGCGTTGGCATATTCATTTGGGTCAAAGTCTGCATTTGCAAAGACGTTATAATCTAAAGTAAGGACGTCAGTACCGCCATACTACGGTCAAAGGAGTAGAACTCCAACCAGTCATTGCAAACACCCAGGTTCTGTAAAATCACGTGCCTCTTCTTGACTCACCCATGACTAGTTTCTTAAGAGGGCGACTGGCGCCTAGGACACTCTCTTCACGCTTTCTGTCTTCAACACAGCGCGTTAGAGCTGAAAATGATGTCCCCAAACCCCCACAACCGCCAAAACCAGTAGTCGACTCAACGTCAGCTTTAGATTACAAACGGTCTCAAAGATTTCGCCCACCTCCCCTTCCGGCGACAGATCTACCACGTTTGCGTTCTGCTGAAGAAGCTGTCACAAATATTTTATATAATACCCCACCTCCTAGCTTACAGCCGTACAAAAAGCGAGTCATCTTGTATTTTCGGCTGTCCAAAGCTAATCTGTGTATTACAATCTAGACATATCCTGAATTGCCTTGTTCAGGATGAACCAGGTGTTCTATCTCGTGTCTCCGGTATTCTCGCCGGAAGAGGCTTCAACATCGACTCTTTAGTCGTATGCCGCACGGAGGTCCGTGACCTCAGTCGTATGTTTATCGTCCTAAATGGACAAGACGGCGTCGTGGAGCAAGCTAGAAGACAGCTCGAAGATCTTGTGCGTTTTACAGCCGATTTGGCGCCTGTACTTCTCTGATTGCATTTTGTAGGTTCCCGTATGGGCCGTACTGGACTACACAAACACCCGTGTGATCACACGCGAGCTTCTCCTCGCGAAAATATCTATCCTCGGTCCAGAATATTTTGAGGACCAGCTGAAAGGCGGTCCTTCGCATGAACCTCGAAGAAAGCAGCACCAACGTTTGACATCAGACGATGAAATGTCAGAACCAGATCGCGCAGATCAGGATGAGATGCACCGAAATCATACAGTAACTCCACTTACTGCATCCGAGGCTCTCCGCCGCAAGCACCAGCATCTCCATTCCATCTCCATCCTAGCATCGCAATTTGGCGCGAAGATTGTGGATGTGAGTGATCATAGCGTCATTGTGGAAATGACTGCGAAGACCAATAGGGTGGAAGCATTCCTTAGCTTGATAAAACCTTTTGGTTTACTCGAATCTGCTCGTACTGGTGAATAATGGCGTTAAATTATATTGCGCCTTTAACACTGACAGTTATTTCGAAGGTCTCATGGCGATGCCGCGGACGCCTATCGATCGGTCTTCTGAAGAGGCCGACAGCACTCCAGAATCGAACGGCGCCATTGATGCTAGTCTGCTACCTCCGGGTTAAACAGGAACGGTGTTACCATTCTTTTTCGAATGAGCAAAATGGGCTGTCTTGAGAGATTAGCAAGACAGAATTGTTCAGATTGTCATAGAGCTGCACATAATCAACCCCAAAGAGCGTGAAATGGCCCAATAAATACAAGCCTAAAGAGACCAATAAGTAGTAAACAAGTGCGCGAGATCTGTGCCCCGAGTGCCCCAAGTGAATCAATGTTCGTGATGAAAAAAATCCGATGCTTGTCCATGCTCAAACAGGTGATCATGCGTCATGTGGGTGCTTTGGAAGCATGCGATCCGTAAAGTTCGAGAGCCTCATTAATCTTCTGTATCCATATCAATGCCAACCTAGCGTTAGCCGCAGCATATGAGTGTGACTTTGACAACTGTGGTAGTTGATGAACAGTTTGCAGATTATGGGCAGGTGGATCGAGACGTACGGTCATCACCACAAATTCCCGTTCTCCTTTGGGTTCTACACTGACAATATTGCGTGAATCTTTCTCCTTCTCCTTGCCCTTATCCAGAGGTCGGATAGCAAATTCGGATTTAACCGTGATGCCACGTCCTTTGAGCTGCACCTTTAGACATACCAGACGGTGTGTGGTCAGGACCAATGATCGTGACTTGGATTTGCTGGGAGAGACGGGGATAGGAAGTAGCCTGCTCGCACGGCGTCGTAGAGACCGTGCTTCCACCATGGAATTGAACAGGATAATTTCGCCAGGTAGTAGCACTGAAGACCTGCCATTTCAAGTCAGTGGGATTCCACAAGAGCTCACACACAAATGAACTTACAAATCCACATCAGTAGAATGACCATTGCCTTGTACCGGCGTTAATGACCGATCCCTCCCTCGATCCATCACGAGGGACTCTAATCCTGTCCCCAACTTCTCAATCGGACTCCCGTCCGACGAGCTCGCCGACCTCGTAGATGAGGTATCGCGAGGGACCACGGGAGTGTGGATGGGTATGGGTTTAGTTGCTTCAACGGGGAGAGGATCTAACTGAACATCAATTACAGTCGCCGGCGTTTCGTCAAGCCTTTCCATCTTCTCTGGGAAGGCTCTCGTCGCATATCGGGGAAGCTCGCCCATCGGACCAACTTCAACATTATGGGAGGATCCATTGCCATTACCGTTCCCGTATCCGTTCCCGCATCCATTCCGAAGCCCGTTCTGCTTCGGATAAAACTCCGGCCCTTCTCCATCCGAGGCCCACTCGACATCGTCCAGATCCTGCTCCTCGTTCCCAACCAGATCATCCCATGCCGCGCCCACGTCCTCCCAATGTTGGTCCTGACCTGGCGCTGATGAACCGTCCTTCTTAACAAGCCCAGCCTCAAGCGGAGGTGCTGGATCCGTCCATAGCGTCTTCCATTGTATCGTGGCAAAAAATGGATGAGTGCGGAGGGCTTGCATGTCGTGGGCGCTACCTGGAGCCCCTGCACCTAAGCGTTCGGCTGGATTACGTACCTGTGAGCGTGCCTACTTAGGAATTGTCCGCTACAAAGAAAATAAGATAGACCCACTAAGAGCTTCTGCACGAGATCTTTGGCTTGTTCGTCAAAGCCGTCTGGAAAAGTATACTCCAGTTGTTTGATCTTTTGCCATGTCAGATACTCGGAAAGACCTTGGAAGGCAAAACGACCCGCAATCATCTGGTAGACTATGCAACCGAGGGACCAAAAATCAGAGCTACAGAAAATATAAAAACCTTCGCCATGGCATACATAGACGAAAATCACCTTTTGCTGGTCTCGTTAGATTCTAATAATTCCGGCGAGACGTATTGAGCGGTCCCAACAAAGGTTTTTGCCTTGTCCACTACGATTTGAATTAAGACTGGAATGTAGAAGGTGTCCAGGAATGCTTGCCTCCCGGTTCCAAAATTTTGCCAGTCCCAAAATCAGTGATCTTAATACGAAATGCATCATCCAACAGCAGGTTTTCAGGCTTGAGGTCTCTTAAGCCAGGAATGAGTAATGGGGCCCAGGATAGGATGGTTTGTGCCTACCGATGAATGACGCCCTTTGAATGCATGTAGTCTATAGAATCAACGATCTGCGCAGCATAATACTGCGTGCAAGCTGTGGACAAGGAGCCCAACCGTGCTATTCGTGATTGCATTTCTCCATTCTTTGCAAGGTCAAGCACGAAATCTGAATGAAGATTTCAATTAGGCGCGGGCGGGGGACAAGACGGACGTTACTGACACAAACTCCATTCATCATGAAATGCCCAATATAACCTGACGACACCCGGATGGCCTGCACCTAGCCGCACCAATGCGTTCTTTTCGGCGTGCGCAGTTGACATCTTATTGTTCCGAATTAAATGGCCCTTATCAAGGACTTTAATGGCGTATTCTTGTCCTGTGCCAAGGTATATGCCGCGCATTACCTGTCAATGGATCACATCAGCATGGGAGGAGACATTGGGCATAAAGACAAATCTCACAGTTGAATATGATCCATCCCCAAGTGTCGCGCCAAATTTGAAGTCATCAGTACTGAGACGACCGTTCACGGAGGGATTTCGAGATTTAGAACGCGCTTTAGTATAAGCTGCCCTTTGTTCTGTTGCCTGTGCACTCCTGTGAACCTCCGTTTGACCAAGGTCTCTTGTAAGATAGGAAGGTAGCTGAGCGTTCCTGGGACTGGAAGACCGAGGGCTCTTTGACCTTGGGGATGAGAATGTGCGTACTGGACGAGGACGAGGAGTTCTCAAGAGCAAAGAATCTGAACTGGATGATGTTGATATAACTGAAGTGTTTCTGCTGAGGTCCGCTAATGTTGGGGGCAAAACCACTTCCGGAGAGGGACGAGAGCCATCAATAGTGACCATTCAGCAGACCAGGTATGATTATTCAAGAGTGATGAGGGGAAAACGGGAGTCGTGCTGGTCGTTGGTCGGGAGGGATATACGCTAAGTTCTGACCCGCTGCGGAACTTTCAGTCATTCCTGCCGACACAAGGCACCGGTTGATTATCATTGGTCACCCCAAATGCCATTGCTCTTGAGTCATATCGAGATCATTGAGCGCTAATCTCTTCGTCCGCTATGTCCATTCTGATCATACAATGCAGACAACATTGAAACTCGTTTTGGAATATTTATACAGGAGAAGAAAGAAAACTATCATCACGGATGGGATAAAGGAACGAGAATGGGTGAGTATCTGTAGCAGACTAGCAGTATACAAGTCGATTTGTGTGGTGCCGAGATGAGAGCCAAGACGAAAACGACAAGCCGTGAAAAAACCGATTGCGTAAAGTGACTTACGATGGAAAATGAATTTTGATACGCAGTAAAAACAGAGAATGACATGAAGTCAGACACGGCGGGAGGTGAGACGAACTAATGGAAGGCATGATGAGTTGCTTGAGTCGAGTCTAGAAACCGTGTCACTTCATCATAATAAGTTCATAAAATGGAAAATAAAATAAAATAACATACCCAGAGTCATGTGACTAGTAATTGGTGCCGTAACCTTGCTGATAACCGCCGCCTAATTTTGTTCTGTTAATGTGTTTACCAATGCAAAAAAAATCAAGAGCCACAAACTTTGGTAACCACCGCCACCGTAACCACCGCCGCTTTGACCACCGTAACCACCACCTTGGCTGCCGTATCCGCCTCCTTGGTATCCTCCACTCCCACCACCTAAGATGTGAGTGTCAGTCTACGCAGAAGCCAACGTAACGAGACGAGACAAGACGAACCTGAATAGCCTCCGCCTCCTCCTCCGCTGTACCCTGATAAACCAATGATGTTAAAAGAACAACGTTAGGACGGCTTGATTCTAACCTCCTCCTCCTCCACCGCCACCACCAGCACCCCTGGCGTTGGCGAGGTTAACTTTGATCCTTCTGCCATCAAGTTCCTGCTCGTTGAGCCCGTTGATGGCCGAGTCAGCCTCCTGGCCACTAGAGAAGGTCACGAATCCGAAACCACGAGACCGACCAGTATCACGGTCACGCATGACGATGGACTATCATAAGTATCAGCCAAACTCTTCATCTTACGCAGACGACAGCCACAATGCGTTTTCAAGGAGAAGACAGGAGACAGCGCACATCAAGGACCTGACCAAATTCGGAAAATGCCTATAATTCGAAATTTGTTTGATAAGACACTATCGAGCAAGCAATCATGGAACGCAGCCGAGCCATCGTCCACCACTAACTTGACGCAAAGTCTCATCGGTCGTGTTCCAACTCAGATTTCTACACCAGGTATCAAAGGCCACTATTAGTTTCGCTCCCCCCAACAGACAGGAAAAGCGCTAGCGAGAACCGATACGAATGCACGAGACTGACCCAACATAAACCTTTGCAGACATGATTGTTTAATACAATAAAGGACCTTGACTGGAATCCTGTTTTACGAGAAGACGAATCCCGTAACTCGTAACGAAGTGAATGGTCGGGAAGAAGGAGAGGAAAGGTGGTCGAAAAAGAACAACGACTTATATACCTTTACTTTCAAACTCCGGTGTGAAACCTTATGTAATCTGCGTATTTAAAGCGCGACACTTTGGGCACTTTCAATCCTTCAGTGTGGTAATCCGTAATCCGAGCGGGAAGGACGTACAGTAAGAGCTCTGGGTGCCTTTGCCGACGTCGCTGTCAAGCGCGTCGAGACCACTGACCACATGGACGTGGAGCTTTAATTTCCCGTTCAGTGCAAACTTGGCAGTCAGATTTCAAGTACGTGCCTCAGGGGTACTGTAAAGTGAAGTGAAAGACTATATAGATGTTTATGAACGGAAAATATGCGACAGCTAAAGCATAAAGGACTGTGTGGATGTAGTCATTACTGGCCATATGGGGGGTCGTAACAAAATCGTAACAGAAATATCGCAGTGTTGGAAAAAATACCAACTTGAACGGTGCCGCGGCAAATCTAAATCAAACTCTTCCTCTTCTTCTCCTTCTTCTCCTTTTTCTTAGATTTGCTCTTGTCACCGTCGTCCTTGATACTAGAGGCTGGGCTTTCACCAGTCGTGCTGCCCTCCCCACGCACGCTTCCCCCATCCGCAGATACCCTTGGCGAACTATCCCTTTTCGTAATGCCAGGAATGTGGGGAATGGAAGATCGGCGCGTCGTGATCGAGATCTTTCTCGCCAACCGTTGGAAATTCTGTGACGAGATTCTCTTTCGCTTTGGCTCCGAATCTGGGTCGGGCGTACCAGTGCGTGGTGGCGAGTTGACAGCCGCATCGAAGGTGACACCTGGCGCAGTGGGTGGAGAAGAAACCACGTCGAACGGCGGGATATTCTGAGTTGCCGCATCATCAGACGTTGGGAATGATAAGGGAGCCGCAGGCACGGGAACTTCATCACCAGTTGGGAACGTAGCTTCCATGCCAGATAAAGGCTCAGGTTCATCAGTGACAGGCGACAATGGGAAAATCACAGTGGTAGTCTCTGGCTCCGTCAAATCAAGTATAGGTTGCTCCGCTGCCGCAGGAACAGTGGTGGCCGGAACGTCCTCGACCACAGGTATATCCGAAGGAACTTCCGAAGTGTCAATCAAGTCGGCTTCGGGAACCACAGGATCGTCTTTCGGAGCCTCAACCAATTGCGCTGCTTCGGGTTCATCAAGAACGTATCCCAAAACGTTTTTATCCCCGTTGTTTTGGCCACTGGCCACAACGGGATCGTCCGAAGCTGATATTTGATCTGCCCACATGGACGCAAAGAGGCCGTCACGAGCAAGCAGCTCTTTGTGGCTGCCTTGTTCAACTATTTGTCCGTCCTTGAGAACCAAAATGCTAAAGAAGACGGTCAACGGAGTATAATGCCGAAAACATAGCAAAAGCATACATATCGGCCGAAGAGATGGTCTAGCAACACATCAGGTAAGAATCATCGAAAGACAGTAGGTGTAAGTTACGTACGGAAAGACGATGAGCAATAGACAAAGATGAGCGACCCTTGACAAGATTCTGAAGTGCTTTCTGAATATCTTTTTCTGTTGACGTATCCAGCGCACTGCACCCACCATTCATGAGCCAAACGTGACTTAATCAAGCTCACAACTCACCTAGTAGCCTCATCCAATAGCAAGATTGGAGGATTCTTCAGGAGCGTCCTAGCGATGGCTACTCGTTGCTTCTCCCCTCCGCTTAGCCTGATACCTCTCTCTCCAACTTTAGTGTTGTAACCACCTGGGAAACTCGTGATTCGATCATGCATCTGCGCAGCTTTCGCCGCAGCCTCGATTTCTTCAGATGAGGCGCCAAACTTGCCATAACTATCAGAGCCACTTTATCAGTAAAGTAGTAGTCAATATGGGAAGTGGCGTACCCAATGTTGTAACTAATGGACGAGTTGAACAAGACGGAATCTTGCGGCACAACCCCAATAGCCTTTCTCAAGCTGGCCTGGGTGACATCCTTGATGTCCTGCCCATCAATCAAAATCCTCCCCTCACCCTCTCCGAGATCATAGAATCTATAAAGGAGGCGCAGAATCGTGGACTTGCCCGCACCAGACTCGCCCACAAGCGCCAAGGAAGATCCTTTAGGTACTTTGAATGAGATCCCGTTGAGTGCCGTAGTGCGACCGTCGTAGGAGAA
This sequence comes from Hygrophorus russula, assembly GCA_003314125.1. Classification (NCBI taxonomy): domain Eukaryota; kingdom Fungi; phylum Basidiomycota; class Agaricomycetes; order Agaricales; family Hygrophoraceae; genus Hygrophorus; species Hygrophorus russula. The sequence continues at coordinate 22,568 of QLPE01000424.1, read as the reverse complement.
GCTAACATTTTCTGGCGACGGAATGAGCAATACTCGAAAGCATCAGGGAAAAGAACTAACGGAATTCAATGGTGCCGTCATTGACAATCAAATCGGGTGCATTCGGCTTGTCATTGACTTCAGTCGGTTCGTTGAGTAGTTCAAGCAACCTTTCCGTATCTACCAAGGACTGATTCACTGAACGGTAGATATATCCAAGACCGTTAAGAGGGCCATAGAGCTGTAGAATAGGCATATGAGCCACGGTTATCACCTGAAACCGACGATCCTCACCTGCCCAAGATACGTAATGAAGATAACGAACTCATATGGTTCAGACTGGCCCTTTGTTACGCGCAGCGCAACAATCATGCTCCCAACCAGCAATCCAAGAGTCTACAGTACATCAATCAGAGTGGCACTATATACCGGACTCAGATAAAAAAAACTCACAATTATAAAATTTTGAGCGAGATTTAGCAAATTAAGCGACACTGCGGCGATCCATGAGAAAATGACCAAAGAGGAAATAAAGATCCTTACAGATAACCTGGTACTCCAATACTTGATAGTCTTCGATGGCATTCCTGTATCGTTCTCCCTCGTGCGCTTCTCCGCCGAAATACTTGACCGTCTCGTAATTGAGCAAACAATCGGTATGGATCCCACGAGTAACCTGTTGAATGAATGTGCTAAATATCCCCAAAGAGAATTGAAATACACATACAACATCACGTTCGTTCATCTGTCGCCTGATTTTTGTCCGCCATTGGGTAAGGATAACGCTCACAGCCACTGAGCACACGCAACCAAAAATCAGTTAACATCTTCGTCATGAAAGATGAGTATTTACCATAAGCGAACATGACAATGAAGATGACCAATGTAAGCGTCCACTCGAATGTAACTGTGAACACGATAAGTGCCACGATGATATCAATAAACGTCGGGATGATGCTGAACAGAATGAGCTACAATCACCATCAAACACATAAGTAGATTTAAAGAGTGAGAATGCTGAAAAAAGGCGTACTTCAAGAGTATGGTTGATGGCAGCGCCACGATCGAGAATGCGCAGTATCTCGCCAGTCTTTCTCCGAGTGTGCCAAGCGAATGAAAGGTTCAGTATATGATCAAAAGAGAGCTGCGACATCTCTACTCGACCGCCACATCAGTCGACGGCTACGATATATATATAAAAACACTGACCGCGATCTGAATACTGCATTACAGGAGCCCATAGCGCCTATAAATTAGGGAAGATTGAATTTCGACCTTTCACACGAGCCACGGGGAACATACTTCACGTACAGCGGCCAATCCGCCGCTGCTCTGCAAAAATCTCAACCCAACATACCCAAACAAGTATGGCCAAGGTGAGGTCTGTGAACCTCCCTCAAAAATGTGGACAACTTCTCCGAGGGTGAATGGCACAGCAAAGTTGACAACTCGACCAAGGAGAAGGATGAGTATGCATGCGGCCTACATACAAATGTGGCAGTTAATATTCATGAAAAAACGATCTACGATAAAATTGCGACTGACAGCAACTATTCGAAGAGGCCTGCTTTTGGATGGCCAGAGGTACGGGGAGAGTCGACCAATGCGTCTGCCAATCTCTCGCCATGACGGATCCAGGATAATTTCAGGTTTTTCATCAGACTAGAAAGCGAAGAATGAGTCAAAATTCGAATATAAATCAAGGAGCATCACCTTCTGATGGCTTGGCGAAGGGGTCGCAGGGCGAGTGGTGGGGGTGGACGTATTTGCAGTAGATCGCGTACTGTGGAAAGTTCCGTATTTGCTGGCATCAGCTGACAGAGGAGACAGCCCAGTGGATGGAAGTGCCTCCGACCCCGGTGGGAGGAGGAGAGTGGACGCGGTTGGGGCGAGAGCACTGGTTTCGCCTCCAACCTCACCTGCAATGGGAGTGTACACGACACGGGGAGAGATCAGGGCAACAAGGAGAGGGAGCAGGAGCAGAACTCGAAAGGCCGGAAACACGAGGTGCAGAAGTGGAATGAGCAGAGCTAGGCGGTCAGAGTTGCCAGGGAATGCTGAAACACAGAGTCAGAGAGATAAATTAAGCTGATGATAAAAACACCTTACAAAATTGGAACGACAAGCCAATCAACACGACCTGAACGATGTCCAATAGTAAAGCCACAGCAATACTGGCTGTGATCCTTTTAAAAAGCCATACGTCGACACCATGGACGTCTTTCCATGCGCCGACTGCCGCTAAACCAGAAAAGGCAGCTAGACCTAATAGAGAGTTAAACTCGATGCCAGTGTTCTGAGGCCAAGATTTGTAGAGAACTGCTGAAACGACGAAAGTGAGACCATCAAAGAGGAATGTGAGCGCAGCAAGGGAAAGAAAAGCTAGAATAGGTGCACGACGTGGTGTTCTGTTAGCAACAACGACGTTTGTTATTGGTGATGGTGATAGAGGAGGAGGAGGTCGTGAAGGTAAAAGAGATAGCGTAGAGCAAAAGACGACAGCAGGTGAGAGGATTCTCAGGGTGAAGAGTGCAGCGGAACTCGTCGACGACATGGTCATCATGGTCGTCGAGCTCGTCGTCGTCCGATATGACAACGCGTAAAAAGACAACCTGCAGGATATGCCAAAACGGCTAAGCCTATAGCTCTTCAAGCGTGGGAATATAAGACTATATTTGGATATTAAGGGTCGTGTTACGTAGAAAACTCGCCAAGACGGGTCGTTCGTTCCGTAGTAAAATAATCATATTTTTGGTTCTTTTAGGGTGTGTAGTACAGAGCAAGAAGGAAAGCGATATAAATGCAACAAATAATCCTGAAAGTTACGACGTATCATGCGTTTGGGTTGGGTTGGGGGGGACAAAAAAAGCAAGAAGGTTTCGTAAGAAAGGTTAGCTGATAGCAAAGCAAATAATAATCTCAAAAAGCAAATGTGAAAGCAATCATCAATATAACAACAACGAGAAGGTGAACACGATAGCGAACGATTGCATGTTGTCCATTGGTAATTGTGTTAGACACTCTAACCGGAGGACGCCCTACGAGGTGGGCTTTGGTCATTTGATTCAGGCGCGAAGGTCGGCTTCCAGCTTGCACCAACACGACGAGTAGAAGAGTGGACCGCTCCATTAGGGGGAACATACGGAGTGGAAGACACCGTGTTTGTCGGTTCCACATTCGTCTGCTCTAAACTCGCCTGCTCTAAATTCCCTTGCTCTAAATCCGTCGTAGAGTACGAAAAGATGCCGGGAGTAGGATGGATATCCACCGTTAAAGGTTCGTCCAGGTTAATGTAATCGAACATGTTATCTGCACTGGTTATGCTGATATCCCGACGCTGATCGGTGTTCGTGATAACCAAATCCAAAAACCTGGCAATTTCTGCGATAGTCTCACTTGGCGTTAATGTATCCGGCAAGTTGATGTAATTTTCATCCGGAATGTCTGGAGAACGATCAGGGAGAATCGGATCAGAAGTTATGTCGAAAGGTATCTGTCCAAAGGACACCTCGATCTCCCCTTGTGGATTTGAAAGAAAGTTCTGCATATTGAGGTTGGAAAGTTGGAAGATCGTAGGATCGCGTGTGGTTGACACCATGGCTTGCACGGTGTCGGTCGACTGCGGAGCCACACCCTGTCCCCAGCTTGAATTCGGCAGAGCCGGTAAATTGAAATTGAAATATTCCTACGAGAAGTTTGGTGAGTGGTAAGGACAACGTGTAATAAGAACATACCTCAGAAATGGACGAGTCTATGGTGGGTTGAGGCGGATTCGATTGATAACCCTGCCAAATAGGAGCAAGTGCGGCAGGATGATTACTCAATGGTGCAGGTTGTTGATGCCACTGACGCGAACCGGACAGAGGCAGTTGAGAGGGGGCTATCGGCTCAAGTGCCACAGGTGGCATGAACTGCATACTCGGTAATTCAATAGGACCGACCGATGAAGGTGTGGCATTGGTTGAAGCAGCATGGATCGAGTCTGGGCTAGGTGACGCGTGATCCGACGACGGGGTTGAGTGATCATCTAGTCCGTATTGAGACCCACTGTAGGGTGAGGAAGCAGCAGATAATGGGGGTGAAGGGCCTGCGTTCCCATAAATAGCTTCTTGTTGATAGTGTTGTAACTGTTGAGCTGTTAAAGGCGCGACGTGACTAGTTGGGTAGGGTGCAGCATCTGTTCTGACGATACGCCTGGCCTCGACACGTCCTCTCTCTTTCTTCATCCTCGCTTCTTCACGTAAACGCTCCTTCTCTTGCCTTTTCATGGGTTTGTAGCGATATAGAGGATATTGTATTTGGTGTTGTGACTTTGCCCAATCTGCACGTCGTTCGTACTCACTGCGAACCTCGTCGCTCTCCACCCTCCACATTGCAGAGATGATCTTCGAGACTTCAGCTTGTGGTCTGCTACAGCCTTGCGGGGGAGGAGGTAACTCTCTACCCTTGTCTGTTCGGTATAATATCCAAGCATTGGGTGGTCGTGGCGGTTGTTTGTACCCAGGAGTTGATCGAGTTGGACCCGTCATTGACAAAGATGGCGATGGAGGTGGCAAATAGGTAGGGCTGTGGAGGTGAATGCGACTCAATGGACTTGACTTTAAGGCGCGTCGAAGTACGGTGGCGGGAGGAAAGACGAAATATTAATCCGATTTTGACATGGGTCCTTGTTTGGCTTTTTGTTTGGAATGTGGATCCACAATACTTGTCGAACTTTATAGCTTTTCTGAGTACTGTCCCCGCAATTGTCTTTGGTGGACATTCCACATCATGAGCTTAACCACTCACCACCATCGGAATCTGAGCACAAATTTGTTTGAGCCAAAGAAAAAAAAAAAGACCACTTTCGTTTGTGGCTAACTTGTTCCTGTCACGGAAATAAATAAATAAATAAATAAATAAATTCATTCGACGCTGTCGCTACTGTCGAGTACAAGTAATTATACGTCACTATCGCTGGTATTACTATCACTTTCATCTTGTCCCCATGCCGCGAACGCTCGATGAGCATGATGCTCACTAGAACTACTCCTCCCATGATGGCCATGTCTTCGTCCGTGACCCACATCTTCCATTGTCGGAGTTTTCATAAGCTCCAAATCCGCAAGCATTTTACTTTTCCCTGTTCTCGTATCCTGTCGCCCTTCTCCATTTGACATCAAATTGGCCAGCGCTGCGGTGTCAATCAGGTGTTGCATTACTGTACGTGGTGGATGTGCTTGAGGGCCCGCATAACGACCCGGTGTGTCCACGCCGGAACGCACCCGAGACCGTGACGGTGATTTGCTTTTAGACAAACGCTTTGACACATGCCCTTGACCACCTTCGTTAGCCTTGTCAATCCCCGGAGCCTTTTCGTTTGTCCTCAATAGCCGGTCGGCATTTAATTTTGATGCTGCGGCTTCAGGAGAGGAATCTTTGATGTCAAAATTATCCTCATCCTCGTCCGACACTTCATCTTCGTCTTCATCCTCTAGAGTCCCTTCTGCAGCCTCCGGATCGGTCACTGTAACATGTTGGTCTGGGTGGTAGGTCATTCTACTGCGCTTTGTCTGTGGCTTTGCCGGTCCCTCTTCCACAACCACGAATGATTTCTGGCGTTCTCGTTCATTCCACTTAAGTGTCCGCGAAATGGAGTGGAACCAATCTGTAGATTGCTTGTCGGCACATACTGTTGGGAACGGGTATTTGGACGCGGTCACTTTGATATGATCGCCCTCTGACAGGACCTATTAGCCATTAAAGGTAAGAGACGGACAATACTCACGTCTAAGCTCAACGCGGCCACGACCATCAAATGACGCCCACGCCGTGCTGCGGGAATTAAACGGAACACATATTCGAAGCTCCATACTGTCAGGTAAAAGCATAGGCCGGAAAGATAGCGTGTGTGGACAGATTGGCGTGATCAAAAGGGCCGGGATCTGTGGGTGGACAAGAGAACCTCCGGCTGACAGCTAGGACACACAACGTGAGCTTTCTATGGGCCACTAAGCCGTGAGAGACAGTCAACTTACCGAATATGCTGTGGAACCAGTGGGGGTTGACACCGTAAGTCCATCAGCCTGAACAGTCGTCATGTGGTGCTCATCCCCTGTCAAGGGCCAGTTAAATCCGGATATATCCCAACAGGAAACACACACACCAAAAAGTTCTAAAAGGCTGACATAGGGACTGGGGCCTCGATCCACAACCAAGTCATTCAGGACTTCAAATGACTCTGCAGGTCTTGTCGTGAAACACATGATTTCCTTATCCCGACATTTCCCCCCTTCTGGAACGACATTGCTATGTGCGCCGGACCAACCTCCCTCCAGAGCTTCCCATCCGCCTTTTTCGACATTCTTCATCATTATCTCGCCTGTCTCGCCTTTTTTTACTGCTTTCCGTCTCTTCCCCGTCTCACATGGAACGGCCCGGTACACTGTGCAAGTAAACCTCATGCGTAGGTTTACACGGATACCAGAGTCGATCACAGTATCCATTACGGTTTGGTGGTCCGCAAAATCAAAGTTGGTAAGGAAACCGAGAGAACCAAGAGAGAACGGGAGCACTGGAGGCACAATGCGCTGGAAGAGCCAGGAAGTGAAGAGAACAGTCCCATCACCTCCTAGCTGGGATGAGAGAAAAAGGGAGAGGTTGAACTCGTGAGGTCTGACAGAAAACTCATCCATAACTTACCGTAATGACAAAATCAAAAAGATGGGGACTGTGACTACACATGTCACTCGTCCAGTATCGAAGCTGGCCCTCGTCCTGAGATTGGGAATCGCCATGCACGGCTGATAGCGAAGAGAGGGAGGATAGAGAGTTACTGCTCGACGAGCGGCGACGAGGGTAAGGAACAAATAACTCTGGGTGGTCATGTTTGATGCCCTCGGCGTCGAAACGCCTCGAATTTCGCAGTTGGTCGTCCACGTATCTATGAAACGCTCAGCTTTCAATTTCGCTTGCAAGTTACATATGTAACTCACACTACTAGCCCTCGTGCCTGCCCGTTTCGATGCTTAATCATAAGATATAATGCAAGTTCACGCGTCAACTTGATCAGCCTGTTATCCCTGGCTTTCGTGATGATCAATACATTCTGGATGTTGGATCGGGCACGAGCACGACCTAAAAGGACGTGAAGATGAGAGGCTGATCCTGAGCCTTTGGCCGAAGCCTCGAGCACTGACCGAGCTGCTTGCTCATCTCCCTGACACCCACAGCAGTCTCCGCTAACTGCTCGGTTAAACTACCGCCGTGGTCCTCCTCGTCTTCCGAACAGGGAGTAGAGTTGGTGGGTGAGAATCTGAAGTGACTACCATTCATGTGTGGGCACTGTGATGGCTCCACGATAGACGGCAAAGGTGACGAAGGAAATTTTGCCGTAGCTGGCGATGATACATGGCCATTCCCGATGGCTGTTCTTACGTCTGGCGACAGTCTTTCCAGGACGACTGCGGAAGTCCAATCACCCTTGGAAAATTCAGTATGGATAGACGATGGTCTCGAAGTGCGCCTGGAAAGCGAAGGGCGTATGTGGGTGTTGCTTGTCCTCGGTGACGTGGGCGGTGTAGAATATGTCTCTATGTCGGGAGACAAGAGTGACGGGTGCATGGTATTGTGCCTACCTGGTGGTTGATGTGGAAGCCGATGTGAACGATTGGTATCAGAGTTGACAAATGGGATGGAAACCCGTAAAGAACATAGTTATCCCACTTAACCAGCGAATGGCTGCGACGAACGTGTACTTAACGGGAGTAGGTCCAGACCGTGATACATGATGTCTTACTTCAGTATGATACAAAATACTAACTAGCCCCCTTTCGTGCCATTGGTTACAAACACCACCTATGATACAACTGTTGCTACACACCAATCTGAACGTTCCCAGATGACATATCGCACGATTGCAAAGCAATGACAGGCAATAATATCATCTCGGAAGGGACCGACCGCAGTGTCATCAGGAACTAGTGGCTGTGATGTGGAGAAATTTTCAAGGAGATACGTGCGTTATCATTCAAATTGACCCCATTTACACGGTGAGACTGATAAATGAGGGCCATGAGGCTACGTGCATCCCAGCCTATGCATAGCAGTTGCAAGTCGACCTATTAAAGGCATGCCTATCAAAACTTATCGTGGACCTGTGCTTGCACCAAACAATGGATCGAAGACTTCAAATACGCTGGCCCCATCATATCGGACAATCCTACAAGCTTTCATGCAGTGTTTAATTGTGGGAACGGTGCCACTCGTTCAGGATACCCCACCAGCCGTCCTCGCCCGACAAAATCGACGTCGTGGGTCAATGTCGAAAAACTGGGATGCGTCTGTCGAAAGCGACTGTCCGATACTTCGTGATAGCTTTCATCGGGTGTCTAGGACGATCTTCGTGCGTCAAAAGAAGAGGCCTGGAGTGTCTAGGAATAGAGGTTCCACTAAGTGCCTGCAGGGTCATAAACGTAAGTCTACACGCCGTCAATGTGTGCAGCACGCAAGTCGACATGTACAATCCCCCACGCAAACTCCGGCCCCTCGCGCTCTGGCCAGTATTGTAGGTGAGACCCTGGGGGGGAAACGGCGTTTTTCAAAAGAATTCACCCTCACATATATATTTGGGTGGATCTACATGACTCGGGTCGTTCCTGTCTTTTTAAGACGATAGTTCGTGGTGTGGACTACTACCACCGGTTTTACTTTGTATACTTTCAGCCGCCCCAGATGCTACCGGAATGAAAATTTCAGTTCACTTGCACATCATCTCAGAAGAAGACGGTGTCCCTGAGCACAAACCGATCCAAATTACGATAGTCGATCCTGTCTTTTGCCACCGCCCATATCCACATATCCAGTTCCGGCAAAGTCATGTTACCGATCTGTGAAACCGCGCTTTGTGATACAGAATTATCGCAAGAGCGACCGTCCTCCACGATTAATTGGCATGCATCAATGGCCGCTGCTCGCAAAATGTAAGCCTGATCGGGGGTAAGGATTGGGCCATCCTTAGGCAATTCCGGTCGGACGGATACAGATGTTAGAGGCGCAGCAGCTAGTAGACGTGTCAAGGTTTCAGTGGAACCGCTATCGGGAAAGAGATGCGCTAAGGGCGGCACAGCTTCAGAAAGATCAATCACTCCTAGATGAACAAGCAATGACGGAATAACATTGTCGGCAAAGATTGGAATATGAGACGTCAATGGAATGGGAAATGGTGGTGGAGTCGCCGAGCCAAAGCGGACTGTCACAGCATGAATCAGAAAGAGCGCTTTTTTGAAGCAGTATATGGCTGATATAGAGGGACCGGTCAAACGAGCATGGGGTAAAAATTGCAAAACGTACGATGATCGTTCACGATGGCCATATCTTGAAAGGCGGGGAAAGCACGAACAAGCTACGGCGGTGAACATGAGCCACCTAGGCGCATATTCAATGTATCATAGACTTACACGTTCCAAAATTACATCAACCTCAGCAGTCGGATTAGCATCGGAGCGCGCTTTGTCGCCTTCTTTCAAAGCTTCGACTACAAAGCTTCCCAGATCCGGATAGCCCATGTTTGCCAGTACATCACCTGTCTCGTTCAAGGTAGTCCTGATAAGCCTTACCAGGTCATACAATGGGCCGCCCAATTCCCCCACGGCTAAACCAGGGATGGTCTCGTGCGGTCTTTCTGTATACAAGTTCACTCCCATCAATTCGGCTATTTTTTGGTCCTCGATAGTTTGCATCCCTCTGGCAGAAAGGAAGTCTCCTTCGCCGCCAGACGAGGTCAAATACAAGGAAAAGACGAAGGCGCGGATAGAATCCCATGCACCGCGTCCTGTGGCGGCATGCAATTGAGAACGGTAGCCAGAGGCAAAATTGAGAAGAGAAAGGATAGAAATGAGGTTTAGTTCGGCGAGGACGGATGGAAAAAGTAAAGGCAGAGCTAGGCCATGGGAAGCAGACACCCGATTGAACGACCCGGTGAAAGCAGGTGAGTGTAACAGGCGTTTGACCGATTCTGGTTTGACCTGGTTATTGAGCACTAGTAAGTTTTTGAAATGGGGTTATAACACAAGATCCATGGAGGATTGGCAAACGGAGCTGGCGGAACAACCATCAAAGCCATACCGTCATGTAAGCATACTAGTCGACCGGGACGGAACAGCATCCAAGGCACAAAAGTATACCCTTGAGGGTAAAACGATGCTCACCGATATCTTAGAGCTTACACGCAGCAGACGTGTTGAATCACGGATAGACTTTATATAATTCCCGGAGGCAGGGAATGGTGGCCGTCCAGCCATGAGTACATCGGGAAACTCCGATTTGTTGGTTTCTTATCCAGTAAGTTAGTCCGCTCTATACATATATTTTTTGAGGTCTTATTATTTGTTTTAGGGTTGACCCACTACGAGCCCCGTTAGCGCTGTCACTGAACCTTCGAAAATGACATTTAGGGTGCTTCGAATAACCCAAAAAAGGCCCAGTATACGCCAAATTCGATTTTACACATCGAACGATGAAGGTACGTTCCTATAAACTCGACCTGTGTTCCCCCTTAATATAATCTGGCTTGTAGGCATCCGTGATCGCTTATTATCGGAAGTAAAGATTGCCATGAAGGTAAGTATGTGACTGATTATCTGAGTTGATTATGATCACGATACTTCGATGCAAGAATAAAGATACATTTGCTTCGACAACCTTACGCGTAAGCCACATGCACGGATCATATCTCCAATTGCGCTTAATCGGACGACTAGTCTGTTTTGTCAGAGGTGTACATCGCAGATAAAGCATCTAATCGATTAGTGGAATCACCAACGATAGCCAAGATTATCCGTCAGGCTACTTTTCGCCGAGTAAGTAAACCAGTGTGCATATCACTGGGCGTTCATACATTCAGACCTTAGAACGAGGCTGCAGCCAAGTTCATTAGCGCTTCGCGTCCAGAACTGGCAGAAAAGGAACACCGAGAGGCCATATTATTATCGGCTCTCCTTCCACCCTTGATTTCCACACACGAGGTCGATCGTATTTTGAGTGAAGTGATCGCCACACAGTCCCCAGCCAAAGGCAATCCGCGCAAAATGTTGGGCGACATCTTGCAAACATTTTACTCAAAGGTAGACAAAACACGCGTGGATCCAATCGCTGTGAAAGCGAAAGCCAATGCACTTTTGATGCAACTTTCTCAAACCGTGGATGATCAAACCTAAGTGACGAGACATGATGGAATAAAATACAATCCAGAGAAATTTGACAGACGTTATGATATCTACGGCCCGATACCGTCAAGGTTCTGTATCATTGTGTGTACCATCTTCCTGCGGTATAGTATGGCTCTCAGAGACGCTGGGATAAGACGTATCTGGTAAGGGGTTCAGTGGCGTGTCATTTAACTCTGATCCACTCGATGCCGAATCTTGGGTGGCGCCACTGTTGAACTCCTCGGTACCGGTGGAGATAGATGGCTGGGCTTTGGCAATAGGACTATGTGAAATGGAACCAGAAGCGTCCGAACCTAACGGTGAAGCATCTGAATGTGGTCTCGAAGGTGGAGCTGGAGCCATTGGCGTTGGCGTTGGCAGTGCACTCCTCATCCGAACGAGATCATCAATACACCGGTACACTGCTCCCGAAACGCCTTCGAGCACCCTTAATCGTTCGTCAATCGCTTCCCTGGTGACTCTGTCCATCAAAGACAACTGTTCTTCTGTCAAAGTTGGCGGTAGTTGGGACATGGGCGCTCTTGGCTGATGGAGCCTGGGATCTACGATTACCCGAGGTGTTGATGGGCGAGGCTGCGGCCTCTGGACACCTGTCTGATTCTGGGGGCCCAGCGGCATCTGTTGCGGAACAAAGTTACCACTTTGACGGGTGCCTGTGGGTGGCCTGTAATTTGGTGGCTGTGATAAAACTTGTGGCGCCGGAGCGTAAGGGGAATGGACAGGTAGTCCTTGAAAGTTTGAAATACCAGGTGGGCCATACTCGGGCAACGGGATCATCATGGGGATATCTAGTCGCCCATGCGGACTTGAGACTCCAGCATTGGGACCTATGTCATCGGAAGATGGTTGCAATACGGAGGGAACTTCGGTTTCTCCGGATGTACTAGCAACGGAGCTTGATGTCCCTACATTTCCATCAGAGGGTCTTGCTGTGGTGCTACCGTTAAATCGGCGTAGAGCAGCAAGAGCAGCTGCTTCTCTCGGTGTCGAAGGTCTCTCATTATCGTTAGAGATAGTGGAAGAGGAACTCTCTGATGACGCTGAAGGTGAAGGAGGGGGCGGGTTTGAATGTGCACGTGTGGACGTTACTGGGTCACGTGCTTGGGTCGTAGGTGGAATAGGTGTGGTGGGGGCGCGTGGAGGATCAGGTTGAGGTGGGTTTTGGCCAGGTTCAAACCATCGCTGGTGCATTCCCCAGGGTTGCCACACTCCGCCCGGGCCGTGAAAACCGGCAAAAGGTGGTACGGGGTGCAACGGTTGCGGTGGCGCCGGTGTTGGCAGAAGTTGAGGGTATTGCCGAGGAAGATATTGTATGTGATATTGTATGACAACACCGGGGGGCACTTGTTGTCCGGGCCCAAAACCAAAATTGACAGGATTTTGAGGCATATTAACTGCAGGATGGGGTTGAAATTGACCATGGGGAAATTGGCCCGGGACAGCGGGGGGTTGTCCCGGTACACCAAACAACCGGCCCACAAGCCCCAATGGGTTATTGAGGCCTGGGGCCGGGACCCCAAAAAGATTCGGAGGTTGGGGAACACCCCCTTGTGGTGGTGGACCACGGGCATCCACACCAGGAGTTGGAGGATTGGCCTCGAATACACTCCGACGGCTTAGTCAAAAGGTCAGGCGTACACAGAAAAATAAATGAATCACTAAGCTTACCATGTAGGGCAACTTTGCTGTCGTTCAAGCCACATGCGAAGACAGTGAAAGTGGAAAATATGCCCACAGGGAAGTTTTTTCGGCGTGGTATTTGGACCATCTGGAACAGGGGTGGGCGCTTGTACGGGTGGAACATCGGATCTATTCTCAGTGGGAGTTTGCAGAACCATTTCCTCACGACAAATGATGCATGTTCGATCGCTTATCGCTGCCATTTCTTCTTCGGTCGCATTCGGGTACCTCTGATCCATATTCCGGGTAGCCGTTTGATATCGATGAAGAGCCCGCAAACGAGTAACGAATGAGCGGGCCGTAATGTAGACATCCCGTACAATGTTCAGCGGCAAACCGTAGAAAGTTATGATGACCGTGAAGAAAATGAGGTACGTGGTTAATTTCAGAAAGTCTAAATTTTAATTAATGATAGTTATGTACGAAACCAAATAAACGCACCGGTGATTAGTTCTATGTAGAAGGTCCATATACTCTTATTTTCCCAAGGAGGCGCGTTTTCTCCACCTCGCCTTCCAGCTCGTCGTAGCTCAAAAGCGGAGAGGAAGTATTTAGCGATCGTGTTAAGTACGCTAGCCATCAGTACGGCATACTAGGGTGAGGTGAGATATCGGTATCTGTAAGACTATGGGCGCTTACTGACTTCGCTTGCAAAAAGCACCATACCCCCCACACCATTTGTCATAGTATGTTCGGCGGCGATTATGAACATCAGAAAATCGGTGGTATATAGAATTACAAAGAGGCCAGCCATGCGGACGTGGAAAAGGGGGGGAGGACCAGGGTATGGCCTTTGATCCATCTTGGCTATGATTAACAGAGAAGATAATGATATTGAATATCTACTCACCCATTCGATCCGGTCAGCGGCGAGCCAATGAAAAGATTTTACGAAAAGTAAAAAGCCAAACATGAGAGCAAAGGGGATGTCAAAATCATCACGAAAAATTGTGAAGGCCAATAAAGATTCTGTTACAAAAAACCATAGACGGTCGTACAAGCGCTGATAAAATACAGGTTATGAAAGGGATGGCTAATATTAAAAACAATACACGAACCTCGATTTCAGCGGCGCGCAAAGGGCCAAAGAATATTTGCTGTACGATGTGACCACAAAACAAGGCTACGAGAAACCCAAAGTTGGCGAGAATCTTCCAAACTGACATGAAATGACCGAGACTTGACTGAAGGTTATCATGTGCTTACCAGGACACTACGACTGCTCTTAGACAAGTATATGGCCACCGAATAAAAGTTACTATGACTTTTGAGAGCATTTGCTATAGCTGCCGAGACTGCGACTGTAGATATGAAGCTGTACAAAAGAACTCTATGCGAGTTCAGAGACGCAACAACTGGACGTAAGACCTCATTGACTGGCATTTGGGCCCTAGCGAAGTGACGGGTTAGACGGCGACGTGTTAATTTTTCTCCTTTAGTATTACGTAATATTCTCACGATTGTGTTTGCGTGAAATTGTAAAACGAAGTGAGAAATATTTTACATTGAACTGTACAAACTTCCAGTTCCACTGGGACTCGGATCGATAACTATGTATAATCTATCCCCCCAACTTTGAACGATTCTTGATTAGACGCTCACTTCCTTGATCGATCACGAAATCTCGGCCCGAGGAGTGAAAAGTATACACCATGGCTATGTAACAGCATTATAAGTATACAGCACTTTAGTTGACGCCGGTATGTAATATGGAATTTCCGATGAGTCTATGTCGTTGCTGTGTTTTCATATGGAGTACTTCGAACCTGAGGGGGGCACACATGTATCACGTAACGTGGTCCACGTCGCTACAAAAAGCTGTCCAGTACAAAATGTTAGCAACAGCTCTGAACTCGCACCAAAGACTTGCAACTTTGTCCGGTATGTGAAATAGTTGTAGGTAGGGTCACAATGCGCTGACTCTCGTAGCTGTGCGATGTCGGTTCTACGCCAACGTTCTAGTTCAGAACATCACCTACCAGCTGGCCAACCAAAAATCAATAAGGATAATAATGGCCATGTTGATATACCACCGCCCCAGCGCTCATTATTTATTAGACGTCTCGGTATTTTCTCTAGCGCTATAGTGCTGTCCGTCATCGCCCTGTCCTACCGGGGGTATACTACTGCACCCCTGATCTACAATGCCTACGCGCTCTGCTCTCCCGATGGTGAAATGATATATACCGTGGACGATAACAATTCAAGGACACAATGCATGGTTGTAGACGGTCCTAATATTGTTGACACGGGCAACCTGGGTACGTCATGCCGATTCATCCCGCCCTTAATTGGTTTTCTCACTTGGACGTAGAGGAAGTTCAAGCGCATTGGGAAGTTTCGCATGATGTACGCAAGATGCCCTTGATGATCCGCTACCTGAATACCGGATCAATCGTTGTACCCGGAATGAGCGGTAAGTGGCATGAGATCGGGTCAATGTGGCACACACCGTATGACATTGGCCTGCAGATTCACATGGCCACACCCTCGAATATGGAGCCAGCGTTCTCATGCCTCTGGAGAGCGCAAAACGCAAAGAAGGTCTGTTGCATTTTTATCTGCTTATTTTTCCTGTGATGAATGCGTCAGTACCTCAGATGCCGTGGCGTGCGTAAGGAACTACATCTTGTCACATCCCGATGTTTACAATGATACCTCCATTGTCATCGAAGGCTGGGGTTGGGATCACACTTCCTGGCCTGTGCAAGAATGGCCATCCGCAGTTTGTAATCTCCCTCTTATTCTTATCTGATATCTGAGGCCCCCGTATATGTTTAACAGGCTGACCTTGATGAGGACCATGTGATCCGAGGTCGGTCTGTAATCCTACAAAGTAAAGATGGCCATGCCCTCTGGGTGTCAGGCAAAACACTTGAATTAAGCCAGCCGTTTCCCGATGCTATCGATGGTGGTGTTGTCATTCGTGATGCCTCCGGAAATCCCACTGGTCTGTGTCGCTTTTTTTTTTGCTCTTCATTTAGTTAACTATTGCGGAGAATATAGGTGTAGTTATTGATAACGCCCAAGATCATATCAACAAGCCTATTTTGACTGAGGAGACTCTCTTGAAGCGATTCAAGGCCGCTGTCAGAGATGCTTTCGCCGTAGGCCTGACGTCCATCCATGACGCGGGCTTCAGCCCCGTCTCCTTGAAATTCTTCAAGCGGTGAGTTGTCTATTTGAATTCGTAAAATACGTGCTCAGACATAATGTAGACAAGCGGAGCTCGGAAATTTTCCCGTACGTCGTGACATGAGATTCGGAACTTTAGCTGAAGGTATTGCTGTAGATTCGTGTCTATGGCATGACGTACTTTGACGAAGATGGCGAGTACTGGGGGAACCTGACTACTCCGTTAATTGGAGCTGGCAATGGTAGGTTCACTGCACGTAGCGTCAAAATCTTTGCGGATGGTACGCATACAGTTTCTCTTCTAGTTTCGCGCAATCTTCACGTTCATCTGTAGGAGCTCTGAGATCTGGCGGTGCTGCGGTAATTTCAATTTGTTGTTCTGAGCAGCTTTACCAGCTCTGATGCTTAGTTTCTAGTTATATGAACCATACGCTGACAATCCCGAAACCAACGGTCTAATGCGCTTAAGTACTGACGTGCTGAATCAGATCATTCCTCAGTTCCTGCGGGATGGCTGGCAAGTGGTGAGTAAACCCTCATATAAATTTAATTTGGATTCCAATCGAATTTTAGAATGTCCATGCTATCGGGGACCGTGCGAATGCGATCGTTCTAGATGCATTTGAGGCAGCGCTAAAGGGTGTCAATGTAACTGCTTCAAGGCCACGTCTCGAACACGCACAAATTATGACCAAAGCCGATATGATTCGCGTCGGAAAGCTGGGCGGTAATGTATTCTTCCTCCTGTGTTGTAAGGTTAATTAATTGTCGTACTTAGTGATCGCAAGTATCCAACCAACACATGTGTGAGTAATCGTTTAATTGATCTTTGTCACAATTTCACCTTGGCAATACAGAATCAGTGACATGTGGTATGCCGAAGAACGACTGGTATGTATCATATCATTCCTTCAATTTTCGTCTTAATTGATATATATATCATTAATATTAGGGCCCTGAAAGGGTGAAAGGATTATTCGCGTACCGTTCTCTAGTCGACTATGGGGCAAGAATTACCCTTGGCTCCGATTTCCCGGTCGAATCCTTAAACCCTCTTTCCGGATTCTATGCAGCCATTACCAGGGTTTCAATTGATGGACAATCTCCTCACGGGTCAGGTGGCTGGTATGTAACAAGCTTCCATTATGAATGCCTGCTTGGCCACTCATTTTCTTGGCTAGGTTCCCTGAACAATGTTTAACTCGCCAAGAAGCTCTAAGAGGTATTATTAGTCAACCATGTGCCCAAATTAATCGACTAACCAACTTTTTCAGGAATGACTATTGACCCTGCCTATGCTTCGTTCACCGAAGCCACATTAGGGTCCATTGTTCCTGGAAAACGCGCTGATTTCGTGATCTTGTCACAGGACATTATGTCCATTCCGACAGACAAGATCCTCGAAACCAACGTTGTCGCAACTGTTATTGATGGGGCAGCAGTCTATGGGAAAGTGTGACGTGTACTATGGGCAAAGAGTAGATACGGCGTTTCTGCAGATCTGTTGCCCATGTTTGCTGTCATTTTACTTTCCGTAGATTCGTATAGAGGTGGCAGCCATTCCGGACTCATGTTGCTCTTCGGCTGCTATGCGTCCCGTTTGGCTTTCATTAACCTGGGCATACAGGATATGCCCATGACTCGACTTATTTCTTGCTCTTCAAATTTCATGGAATTTTATTTATAACTGTTCTGGGTGTCACGGTCCGACGCGTCTGAGGTCACAGTCACGGTCGCGTCGTCTTTAACTTCAATATGCTTCCGTTCCAGGCATCAGTTGCAGGTAACCTAGAGGCAGGTGACAGCCAACGGGGGGACTTTAAACGGAAAATGGAAACAGACTATTCTAGACGGAAAAGAATTGCTCTAGATGGAAGCCTCGTGTCGTCACATTCAGAGGGAAGTGCAGGTGGTGAAGAGCGATACTGGATGGTGCAATGGTATTAATTTCCGTCCATTCATATTTTTATATATGCATTCAATATCCTAGGCGAAACCATCAATACAAGAAACACAAGACATGGGACGGTGATGCTGTGCTCATCGTTAATGGAACTAAAGCTACGCTAATCGGCGTTGAGGGAAAACTGTATGTGTAGGAACCTGCATGACGGTATATCGCTGAGGGCATTATCACCGTTGCTAGAATGACTATGGGATCAGCTGAACTTCCGATCCAGGAGGGTTCATCGTTTTCCGTGGGCGGCAAGGAGATAGAGGTAGAACGTTCTATATTACGCGCAGATTATTTCTCAGGTTCATGTTTCGGACATGCCATTGCTCCGTCTACGCCCGTGCTTGCACCTACCAGGACGGGATTGTCCAAGCAATTTATGCCTCTGACCCGAAAACCATTGCCAGGAGCAAATGGCAACACCTCTTTGTCAAGGCTTTCCGGCGGGCACGAGAAGAAAGTGATCCCACTGCAGCCCGTTGACCTTGTCTCCGAAAATACGCAATCCATGGTGAAGAGCTACAATGAAAAGGTGAAGGTTGAAGACTCGCATTGGACGGCTAATTGGTTAGTTGCCATGCATTCATTATTAGCGTGGCATTATTCACAATGGCTCCAGGCGAAAGCAACAGCACAGGAAACATAAGACATGGGATGGGGACACTTACGTCTCGCATAGGGGAAACAAATTGACGATGATATCCGAAGACGGTAAAATGTAAGGAAGTTTAAATGAATCCGAGCCGCAACTACGTTGATATCCTGTCTTCTAACATGTAGTTTGGGGTCAACAGCTTGGAAGGGCGATCTTCTGTATTCGGGATACACGACGTATATTGCAGGCAAAGAACTTCAGCTCGACAATAAGATTTTAGAATCGCAGTTACCTGATATCATCGGAATATCCTCTGGTTTTACTGACGACGTGTCTTTTGAAAGTCCCACTCGGACACCTCTGCAAGCGTCAGTGCCACCTCGGGCCAATGTTGCTGATGACGGGGAGACTCTTGGATCACTTGTCTCGTCTTACTCGACAACTTCAAGCGCATTTGTCGCGCCCATTTCATTTTATGGCCCGCCTCCAAAGGCAAAGCCCAAGGGGCCGCTGTACGTTATCTTCTACGCCACCTGCCATTCTGCTGATATATTCGTAGACATGATCCGGTAGCCGAAGGCGCTGTTGTGATGAAGGCGCCCACAAAGGAGCATATGGCGAAGTTCAACAAGAAGTATGTTCCTTGTTTTCGTGCGAACATTGGATCACCTAACTGTTTGTTAGAAATTTGCCAGTAGTGCCGGTAGTTTTAGATCCCATTCTTGCACGACGCATGCGGCCGCATCAGCAAGAAGGTGAGGCTATTCTGTTTTGTAGTTCGTTGCCCATCTCACAAGCCCTCCCAGGGGTTAAATTTCTGTATGAGTGCGTAATGGGATTACGCAAGCATGAAGGACAAGGGTGTATCCTCGCCGACGAAATGTAAACTTTTGGGGTCTATTCGTTCTCGTCCTCCGCTAACGATGTATATTTATTGTAGGGGTCTAGGAAAAACGTTGCAGGTTCGTAATGCTCGAAGTTGTGTTTATCTTACTAATTTTTCCGTCTGCTAGACAATCAGTCTAGTGTGGACTCTCCTCAGCAAGTCAGAGCGCTTCATCTATTGAACTCTTTCTCACGACTTTATACAGGGCAAAATCCTTACGCGGATATGGGACCTGTTATTGCCAAGGCGCTTGTCGTATGCCCTGTGTCTCTTGTGGACGTTCGTTTGATTTTCGCTGTCTTTTATAGGTACTGATCACACTGTTAACAGAACTGGAAAGCGGAGTTTCACAAATGGTCAGATCCTCATAGACTCACGTACGAATGGATGCCTTATGATTTATAACAGGCTCGGCCGGGATCGAGTTGGCGTGCTTGCTATCGGTAGAGATAAAAAAAATTATAAGGAATTTTTGAATTCGTATGTCCCATTGGTTTTTTGTTGTCGCGATTCAGCTGATCATGGTTTCCCTTGCGGCAGCAAAATTCATAACGTGTTGGTGATTGGCTATGAGCGATTGCGAACAATCATGTAAGCTAATTATACAGTATCGTATGTCAGACGACTCATAATATGCCAGCGAGGAGTTAGCATATTGCAAGTAAAGACTTCCTGTTGTCAGCTCTTCTTCCGAATTAAACTACTTTTTCAGCCCACCCATCGGTTTAATAATCTGCGATGAGGGTGCGTACGAGATATCCCCGAATTAGTTGATTCGTACTCAATACACATTTACAGGACATAGACTCAAGTCTGCTAAGAACCAGACGACCGCCATGTTTAAGGCGCTTAGGACCCGTCGAAGAATCATTCTGTCAGGAACTCCGGTACAAAATGATCTGGGCGAATTCCATGCTATGGTCAGTCAAGCCGCTTCCGACATCTGGATTATTGATAAATTTATGTTAACGTAGGCTGACTTTTGCAATCCTGGTCTCCTCGGTCCGTGGAGTGTTACAAAATCATTGCAGAGGGAAGTCTAACACATCCTTAGACGACTATAATACATTCCGTCGAGTTTATGAAGTCCCAATTCTTAAGAGTCGAGCGCCGGATTGTACTACGAAGGAGACTGAGTTGGGAGAAGCCCGTTCCGCTCAGGTAAGTGTCGCCGTGCATTTGTAAGGTCCCCATGTTGTTAAACATATCACAATTCGTATTCAGTTACTAACGATCGGGAAAAGCTTTGTCCTTAGGAGAGACGCCAGCATCTTAGAGAACTACTTGCCACCTAAACGTTCGTATCTCTAGTTTCAACTCGTGTCTATTCAAACATTGCATTGCATACAGATGAATACGTGGTTTTCGTGACCCCAACGGCCTTGCAACTGTCAATTTTCTCGAAAATTCTTCACCCAGACAAACTAGACAATCTTATACATGGGTCGACTGCAGAGTCACTTGCCTTAATTAACCTCCTTACGAAGATTAGCAACAGCCCCATTTTACTGAAGGCAACAGCAGAGAAGAATAAAAGCAGCGGTGTCATTAAACGGACCAATGTCGACGAGGCGCTGAAGTTGCTGCCAGAAAATACACAAATTGAGGATGTGTCTTTGAGTGGTAACTTATTTTTCTTTTCTTTTCGAACTATACTTGGAACTAAGCCATTTTGTTCACACAGGCAAGTTAGCCGCGATTTCAAGACTTCTCCGAATTATACGTGAGGTAATGCATTTTATTTCGGTCGATAAGGACCCAAATGATGACTGTAAGCGCAGAACACGGAAGAAAAATGTGTCCTTGTGTCTCACTACACTTCAACACTGAACATCTTGGAGGCTTTTTGCAAAAAGAAGTCGTACACGTACTTTCGGCTGGATGGGTAAGCATATTTTGTTATTCTTGGGCCGCAGGTTCGAATTTCTTTGCATAGGCAAACACCCGTACCAAAGCGTCAAGAATATGTTAACATTTTTAACAAGTCGTCGCAACGTAGCCGGTGTAAGTTCAGCAACATTGTTGCGAAGCTAGAGTCTAACCCACACCAGTCTTGTTCCTGTTGTCAAGCAAAGCTGGAGGAGTTGGCCTCAATCTAATTGGTTTGTTATTTGTTATCGAAATGACTCAGAATTTATCGTTGTTCTCAGGTGCTTCGCGGTTATGCCTGATTGACTCTGACTGGAATCCAAGGTACGAAGAGTCCACTATCCTCTCCCCTCCTAACCTCCAA
>QLPE01000042.1:0-38736 GCA_003314125.1 Hygrophorus russula | reverse complement strand
GACGATCAAAGGAGACTCTGCCAGCACGCCGTTTACATCTTTGCAGCCTGCTCTATCTGGGTTGCAGTTGTCGACCAGTCTGAATGGTAAGCGACATACACGGCTTCGTTTGAGGGCTACCTTATCTGATCAATGTTCGTAGGCATGAATGCCCCTCCCATTGTTACGCATATCCATGTAACAATCACACTCGCGACGCTCGTTACGAACTTTGTCACGATTGACTTTGATGTGAGTAATCCTACCCGTACCTCAGGAGTTGGGCTAAACCTGCTAAATAGATCCATAATCCACTCGACACAGACCTGGTCATCGAATTCGTACAGGTCGATGCTGGCGTCCACGGACAAACTTTCGCTCACTTTGATCAACCATTCAGTCAATTCGTGATTCCTCCGGGACAGACAGTGAACAGTGGTAATGTTCCGAATGTCCTGCTCACTCAGGGCGCTATCAAGTCACTTCAGATCATTCCATTGGGGATGCTTGATGTATTTGCAGCGTCAACGACACGGTACGCCGTCTCTGATGTGTTTGTTTCAATGCTTACTTATCCGTTGTCATTAGACTTGGCCGGGGCGGTTACCAGGTCCCATGGCTCCATCTCACACAATTGGGCGTTCCGACTAAATACGATGTCGCGGTACCTATAATCGGCGGCTTACTTGGTGGCTTACTTGGTGGGGGAGCCAAAGCCCCATCTGTTTCTAATCCCACGTCTATGACCCAAAACGCTTCCAGCACAACAACGCCATTGGCTTTCCAACTGCCAACAGTCACGCCCACCTCGGCATCAATACCAAACTTACCTCAAGGGGTATCCCCCTCTTCAGAAAGCGCAGCCCCGCAGAATCCTAAAACGGTCAGTAAAGATAATTTAGACTCTGCCGATTAGCTGACGCAAATACCGTAGACGGCTTCGAGTTCCCCATCAGTTATGACGAGCGCGTGAACGATTCTGACGCACCTGTCTTTTTCATCTTACTGGACACTTACAGTAATGTCGTTCTTTATTGTTTGTAAAAGATACTGTATCACGACTCTGCATTATTCCCCCTTGGAACCATACAGTGGTTTTTATCCTCTCGCAGTTTGTGGTTTCATTATACCTGTTATTAGTTTTATAATTACGCAATTGATGTAGGCTTTATGAGGGCTACCTATAAACCAGAAAGGTTGGTTTCCAAGGATGTTGTCAAGTAAGACGGACTCAGTGTTTGATCCAAAATTGATCGGTGATATTTATGAATACATTCCTTCGCCTAATCTTTCGGATGAGAACATTCCATTTTTTTTCAGTGTTAAAGCGCTTGTCGGGCGTCAAAAGAAAAGAAGAAAAGAAAAGAACCGGCCATTGCCGAACAATGATGCGTAGGCTTGCAGTTGTCCACAACGTCGAAATCCAATGCATCTTTACTTATCTCATCAACCATGCATGACAAGTACTCAGCCTGGTTCTTTTTCCACCGCTGGGGGCTATGCTCTAACACACCAAAGATATCGCTGGCGCCGGAAGGGATGTAGTCAAACTCAAGGATCCAGAGCGCATGGTCCTTCAAGTTTTGTATACCATAGTGAATATACAATTCGGCAATGGCCGAATCATTTTCTTCTTTTGCTCGAACGCGCGACAGAAACGCGGTAAACCGTGACTGTGCTTTGTAGCTGTTCTGTGGTGTGTGGGGTCGGGGTTGCTCGATACCCTTTTTTTGGGTCATACTTGCAGCGGAAAGCTCACCGGGACACCATGGCCGCATGATCGAGCACTTCTCTGTCAGGTTTCCTCCGTAACGACGGTTGAATTCGAACTGCGGGTCGGGTAAGCTACACGGGGAAAACAAAAAGAATAAACAAAAAAAAACGGGCGAAAATTTATCGGAACTGACCATAGCCTAGACTGACCTTTTTTTATCTGACCGACTTCCATCTGTTGTTAGAAGCCATCCATTTTCTGCAGTGAGTGGTCTGTGATCTGAGGGCCGGGCAGGGTACGTTTCTCAGTTGTCTGGAGACGTATTGCTAGACACACTGAGTGCATTTCACCCAAAGTTGTAGATTCTTGACCAAGTCAGGGAAGGTTTGAAAATTCGAGGTCTGGAGTCATCGTACCAGTTGAGTCTTTTGTAACGGTACATGCTAATCTGACGGTAAATACTCACTCGGTGTGGACATAAATTCTATCAGAAGAATGTTGCCTCTAGTCGTGAACTCGCGGGGAGCCGCCACAGCCCCAAGCAGTTACGGAACAAGTACGCGCTGGCAAAGAGATGCTGGTCTCTCCATCCATGTACAACAGCCACCAATTTCACCGATAACGCGACTACCACCGGAGCTAATTTGCGAAATATTCGTTCGTTATTACTCAGCCAACACAAACGGCCTGCGCACACCGAACGAAATTCCGTTACTTTTGAGCCACATATGCCGGTTTTGGCGCAGGATCGCGTTATCGACCCCGAGGTTATGGTCTTCACTGACGGTATCAGTCTTCCCCAATTATTGCAGCCCAGACATCACGTCGTTAGGTGCTTGGTTAGACCAGTCTGGCGACTATCCGTTGTCTCTTGCGCTAACTTACCATAATGTCTTGGCGGTTAACGTGAAAAAGTCTGTTCGAGAACCCTTGAACGACGTCCTCGCAGTTTTCCGATCACACATTTATCACTGGGAGCACATTTACCTGTCTCTCCTCGATATCCATCCCGATCATGTGTTTCCACCTGAATTTTCGTTTGTTCCAGGCGCCCCGCTTTTGCAAACAGCCCACATATTTGCCCCCTTCTCCTGGCATGCACAGACAGCCTGGTTATCTTCTGTCTTTGCAAATGCCCCTCGTTTTCACAATTTTACTGGCGGTCCCTCCAGCATCATCCCAATGTTGGCAATCCCCTTCGCTCAATTGACACACATTGATTTGGATGCTGCAATATCTGTTTCCGATTGCGTAAAGATCTTATCTCAGACTCCAATCCTAGTGGATTGCAAGTTGCGCAGTATAGTATTCCAAAACAGGCTGCATCCTGGCCCACTGGTTCACCTTCGCTTGTTGCGCTCGCTCTACATCTCGACATACTTGCACCTTGCATCGCTCTTCAACTGTTTGTCGCTACCCGCTCTACATCACCTAACTATACATACCCTAAGCGAAGACAACGATCACCTCGGACCCGTATGGCCGCAATCGGAGTTTGCAGCCCTTCTTTCGCGATCCTCCTGTTCTATTTCGACCTTCGACGTCCGTAATTCCTTCACCACCAGCAGTGATTACGTTGAGACTCTGAAGCTTCTCAACTCCCTCGTTGACCTTACCATCTACGCAGATGGACATACCCCCAGCTTCACGGACGAAGTTCTGGCTCTCTTGACTCACACCGAGGCAGCTTCGATCTTGTGTCCAAAGCTTGAGCGGATCCGACTTCATAAATGCATCTCTGCGACAGATGGTGCCGTTGCCGATATGATCTTGTCACGGTACAAAGCTCATTCTGGACTACCAGACAGCCCTTCATCTTATCTTTCTCGTCTGCGGCACATCGAAATTGGGCTTCCGCCGGACCACCCAATGGATATACAAAGATTACAGGTATTGAGCCAGGAAGGGGTGATACAGATGCAAATCGAGGATTATTGAGACCGAAGAATATAATACTAGCGGACTTAGGTGACTACGTTGGGACTGACGAAAACTAACCGAAAATAAACCTCCTTCATACTAAAACAAATTACTCTCATCCGAGCTCTGTGTCGTAATTGACGAGGATCCCACTATACCTCGAACCTTATCCCAATAATGGTTCGCCCTAGATATGCGTCAGTCTATGATATACATGACGTAACCCCACATAATTAAACGCACGTTCCTGGGCTCTCACCCTCAATTCTGCGTCATCCATGTCAAGACCCGGTTGTCCCATAGTGCTGTACAGAAGTCGTCAACGCGTCTTAACAAGGAGAAATTTGTCTAAAGCAAACCTATGGTACCAGGTGTCCACGTGAATCGTAACTGGATGGCGGGATCCCGTTCATAAGTAAGCCAGGTATGGGTCACAAAGTCGGACTGCCCATGGTACCGAGCGCGAAACATACCTCATCATTAGTTAAGTAATTAGTTCTGAATATATCGCGGTCGAATTCTGGAGTGTTTGGGATGGTATTATTAGGGTAAGCGCCACCCCAAGGTTGTCCCGAATAGACAAAATCTGGGTGTCCTGTATATCGAAAATCAGCAGAGGCCTTGATATCTTGTACATACTGCGAGTCAAGCGTACGTAGGGACGCACCTGATTGCCAGAAATTTGGTGTTCTACCGTTTTGAACCTGGAAATTAGGCCCGATGACTGTTACTCCCGGAACACCAGGCACTCGCGCCACTTGTGGATGGACACCGGTCTCTCGATAGTGCTGTTCCAAGAGCAGAAGTGACTGGGGAGATACGTCCTGATCACGAAAAAACACCACGCTTCGTTCGGCGATCAACAACCCAAGCTCGGCTTTTTGCTTGTCTGTCAGTTGCGCGAGTTGAATGCCGTGAAGTTCCGTTCCAACGTGACTATTCCAACGCAGTCAGAACAGACACGAGCGTTCGCATTCAATAAAACACTACCGAGTTAAATGAATGACATTTGTGCAGGCACCGAGGAGTGCGTTCTTTCCTGCACGACCGAATCCATCAGACTCCCTGTACACAAATCGGCATGGGCTATTATCTAGTATTGATGACAAAAACCCACCTGTGAACGTTGTGCCGTGTGTAACTGTGGTGGTTTATATGTGTGGGATGAACTGCAGTATCGACTCCACTGCCTTTCAGCCGGGAAGTAGAATTTCTATATACGGAAAAGTCTAAAGCAACAGGCGTCCTGGCAGCCATCTTGGAGGCTCAATGCACCAGCGGTAAGAGGGATATAATGTAGGATAGCGCGGAGCCGAACAACCCGCCAGCAGTACGAGGCCTTTTGGGACTTTAATAGTCGCCCACGGCCGGGCTTCAGCGAATCTGACTGAAGGAACGCGTGCCAGCGGTCGTGTTGTACCATTTGTGGCTCGATAACGGCTGCCAAGTGAAAGCCGGTTCCGAGTGTCTGGTGTGTTTTGGAAGGGGGTCGTGGCAGAGGTCCAATTGAATGGCGCCATGGCTCGTAACCAATGGCAACAACGCCCAAATAGGTAGTTTCGCCCGATAGTATGTCCAGCACCCCGAGTGAGCACTTTTCTCAACGAGCGAAACAAGGACCTGCAAAAAAACGTTCCCACACACCTGACTCACCTGAACAGGTAGACGCAGCTCCTGCAGCAAAGGTGGCTAAACGTATGGGGTGCCTCGGGCTTTTGATAGGTACAAATCAGTTGATATCATTACATAGTCCATCCGTTCTTTTTAAAGGCCGGTAGTGCGACGTTAAGCCCGGGTTCGAACTTCCAATGGATCAAGCCGTCCCTGGGACCAAAAGGCACCTGTCTGTATGGCACCAACCTGGTACCGAAGAGCACAGAGAAGATCGCATCATTTGACCTCGATGGAACTATAATAGATTCAGTTCGTGGCGGCGGCTTGAAGTGGAAGTGGTGGAGGCCGAACATACCTTCAAAATTGGAAGAGGTGTATCAAGCTGGGTATGGCTAGTTCCGTTATCTTGTTGTTGTTCAGCTTATCCTCATACAATTCTAAGCTTTTCCATTGTAATCATATCGAACCAAGCAATCAAACCTCGAGAGCTCGACGACTGGAAGAAGAAGATCCCTTTGGTGGCCGCTGCTGTGAATACATCCCTTCTTAGTCGTGCCATTTCTTACGCTCACAGACAACATATTAGATTCCAGCTATCCCTTTCCGTATATTGGCTGCTACGGCGAGAGATGGCTATAGGAAACCGTTACCTGGAATGTGGTATGAATTGGAGCGTATCTACGGGGAAGAAGGCATTACGATAGGTATTTGGCGTCTTATCTAGTTTCTCATCAACTAAACCGTTGCTTTTGTATAGATAAAAATGCTTCTTTTTTTGTAGGGGATGCCGCCGGACGCAAATTCGATTTTGCTGCCACTGATCGCAAATGGGCAGCCAATGTGGGAATCCCATTTTTCACACCGGAGGTATACGTTACTATTCTTTCTTATCCAAACTCCTTACTAAATTATCTTACGCTAGCAATATTTCCTTGGTACTGGTCCGGTACCATTCACAATTAACGGCACCGCATTCGACGTCTCGTCTCTTTCTGATTGTTTGCTCACTTCTACCCTAATTTCTGCCCATAGTAATATGAATTTCTAGTACCCCCGTGGACCCCCACTTCGACGCCTCTTTTGCCCGAGCACTCAAAACTTGAAATTGTAGTGTTTTCAGGCTACCCGTGCTTGGGTAAATCAACCTTCTACCGACGCCATTTTCAACCGGCTGGTTATACACATGTTAATCAAGACACTTTGAAGACTCGTGCGA
This sequence comes from Hygrophorus russula, assembly GCA_003314125.1. Classification (NCBI taxonomy): domain Eukaryota; kingdom Fungi; phylum Basidiomycota; class Agaricomycetes; order Agaricales; family Hygrophoraceae; genus Hygrophorus; species Hygrophorus russula. Next base: position 32,293 of record QLPE01000042.1, on the reverse strand, counting down.
AATGCGTTAAAGCTGCAGAGGAAGCCATTCTTGCGGGCAAGAATTGTGTTGTAGGCGAGTTATTGTATTCGTTCTGGCCGTTAAACAACTAACGGCCTTTTAGACAATACAAACCGTGATGCACAGACCAGGAAGCATTACGTTGATTTGGCGAAGAGGCAAGGCGTTCCTATAAGGCGTGTACATCTTTGTCATGTTCCCAGCAAACCACTGAAATTTGATCACCTAGATGTTTCTTCTTTACGGGATCTAAAGAACTCGCATGGCATAACAATCTCTATCGGGCGTACAACATGCCTCCATCTGCCATTGCTCGAGAAGTGAGTGCACGATATTTCTTGGTGCTCGGGTCGATTCATAACTGCGCCCAGCCTCAACGGGACTTGATCCCGTGGGCCGCTTTCGCAGGGTTCGAAGCAGCACACGAGGAGCCCCAAGACAGTGAAGGATTTGACGAGATCAAGCGCGTGAATTGGGTATTCGAAGGCGACGCAGAAGAGAGGAGGCGATGGAGTATGTGGTTGCAAATTGACGGAAAATGAATGTCGTTTAGTGACGAAAGAGACCTGAAAACATGTAAGATATTATCCATGTGCGGATATCGGTACCTTCCAAAATCTTCAAGTTTCCGCGCCGTGAAAAATACTCAATACTCAGGCTAATGCTTCCCAATTCGGTATCCTTATGCCCCTCAGGCCTCAGGGCCAGATGTCTATTCGTATGCCAAATGATCCATGACCGCGTGTTTGTTCCTACTGATGCTATTACTACTTTCTTCGATGGAGTCCGATTCGCAGGGGAATTAGCTCAGTGCTGCCATCGATGCCACACTGATAAAGATCCGATCCTGGCATGAATGAACAGTCTACCGAGGAAACGGCGGAAAGGATCAAGGTCCAAACTGTTCATCTCTAATGCTCATTGCGCCACAAGCCGCTTGTGGCGCAGACTGAGGCCTGTCATGATGACCTTACGTTGCGGTACGTGAGGCATTACCCTCTGGGCACGATATAAATGCTGTTCGTTCTCTAGTACACACCCCTTTAGTCCAACGCAATGCTCTCTGCAGTACGTCAAAACTTTAAGTTTCCTTCCAAGTTAAACTCAATAATGAGTAGCACTAGCTCTGCAACCCGTGATATATATATTAAATACAATACCAATTACGACCGAAAACCGTAATTCGTACGCCTTTGAAACATCAACGTGGTGCTTTCGATCTATGGTCCCAAGTCTGTATACAAGTAAAACGAGCAAGGGATACGATAAATGTCACTAGAGTCTAAAAACCACTTTGCATGTGATCTAAAGGAGAATTAACCAACTTCAAATAACAGTGCACATGCAATTAACCGCCAGAAGATTGTCAATAACTGACATCGTTGTGCTGATCTCGGCCAATGCCCTTATACGTCCCAAATATTGCGTTGCTTGTTTGATAGAACAGAATGAAGACCGTCAGGCTGAGAACACCGAGGAAAATGCTCAGGCATACAGTGTAGCTTCCGCGTTGGTACTATTGAGTTAGATTTACTGACATTGTGATTACTGCGCTTCTCTTCGGTTGTAGACACATCACAAAACACTCTAGGACACGCTACAACAGACATACTAAAAACCTGAACATATTGATAATCAATTTACTCTGGCAGCAGCAGCGTTTGACACACCGAATGGCTCGGCTGTGTGTATTGGATATTGGATATGGGACTAGTCAACATGAGAGGTCCCCTTCTTATAGCAATAAGCTTCCTGACCAGACAACGCCTCCTTTTCTGCTCAACCGACATTCAACGTATATCATCTGTGAGATACACCTTACCTCGCCCTTGGTAGTCAAACAATCAGTATATCAAGTAGATTTATCCTGTCGTGCAATTGATATTGATATTCAAGTTGTCGAACCTGCGGGAAGATTCCCCACACTTGCGGGAACGAAGATCAATAAAGATACCAAGCAAATACACCAAACTCACATTTTACAAGACATCAAACTTGACGACCTGCTCCCTGTCGGTCCTCACAAGCCACTTAACTACGCACCCGTAGAGTCCTCCCCGCGCCCAGACACCCCTAAGCCTTTTCCACTAGCACTTGCTCGACCTTCTGGAAGGGCATGGAAAAATGTGGTGGTGAGGAGAGGAAAATGGTAAGGCACGCCATCAGCTCTCTCAGTAATGTTATGAATAGGATGGACCGGGAGACTCTGTGCGTTGCGTGGAGCTGGCAAAGGACTGGTGAATGACATTAAGACGTTACCGAGATCAACAACTTCATCGCTCAGTAAACTATCGAAGTGGAGGGCACGGGCAGCTAATGCCGGAGTTGTCCAGAAAGCTTCCCTGCGAATGTCTGTCTTTGACAATTTGGGGTTTCAGATGCTGATGGGAGCTCGGGATGCGGTAACCTGCCTAGTGGACATTTTCCTCGTTGCAAAGCGGCCTCTTTCTACATTTATGACGTTCGGTCGACCTGAAATAAAAAAAGGCCACGCACCGTTGTCAAGGTCGAGAAGTTTCGTTTAAATATAATGGATCCGACGTTCTCTCTGATTCGCGAGGTATTTAGGTGGTCGTGGAACGCCTACAATTATTGTCTGAACTTAATCGTTAGGACCGGTCGAGAGCGTTTAATGCAAGTACCCTCACTTGCTCCAGTGAGTAGCCCAATTTCTGCATGGTTTCACGGACAGCAGCTAATTATTCAATTGTGGGTTCTACTTGAGCGCGCGCTAGGACGGACTGATTCACTTGTGCACATTAGTGAACGGCTTACAGATGCTACGACCTTGAGAACTCACTAACGATCAATGTACTTTCGGACTGCTTATGCATAATGCTTTGGTTCAGATTCTTTTCGCTTCTGCATATCCTCTTTCTTACCAAGGGTTTCTTTAGTGGCGTCGGCCTGGAAATTCTACTCGGGTGATCGGGCCTTCAAGTTTCCATTGTCTCTGTCACACACACGAGCGTGATTGGCACCTGGATGGGTGTACAAGATTGTGGAGACCGAGTTTTGAGGGATCGATATCACGAATAAGGTTGCATAAACGGCAACGGTAAAAACGGACCGGCTACCCCTCCATTGTTCAATATGCCAATACTGACCGTTGCAGACTTCGTGGCTTTTGCGACATGCGACAGCCGGTCTCTATTCAAGTCGAGCTCCCTGATGTCCGCACCGGGAAAAGCCGTACCATAAGGTGGTTGGGAGCGAACAGGGAGCCGTCTAGCTAGGTGATGCTGATGATTCCATTGCTCCAGGATTGCGGTTCTGTATTATAGATGAGTCTTGCTGAACCTACCAACCTACCAAGCACTGCCCATTACACGGTATCTGTTACTATCTCGAGTCGTCAGAATTACGATCAGTATTACGGCTAGTGACAGGGTTCTTTGATGAAATGAATGGCCTTTGCAAATCCTAGCGTGCGTAGCATTGTAGCGGGGTTATTATCCATGGATATGGACTACCACTGTGGTATAACGAGATTCTATGTTACGGTAGCTCTTAGGCTTTTTTTTTTTTTTTGCAAGTCCGAGAAAAGACGTAACCCAATTTTGATAACAGTAAGTCGTTCCTGGGCATAACGGAATACTTTTTACTCCACACGCCTCCTACTTTCAATTTCTATCCTCACAACAGTAGTTTAGGACAATAGCTTGGTACGACAAGTCGACTGGGGCCTTTAGTCGTACACTGCTGGAGCGCAACCACTTACTTCCCACTTTCAGTTACTAGTGGTCGAGAACAATACGAGCTTCAAGAGCGCCTCTTCTTCTCGCAATAATGACTACCGGATTGTCAGCTAGTGGTTCCCGGAAGGGTGTCTGGGAGCCTTTGCCTTTGATCGTATACGGCTACGCGATACATCCATTGTCGCCTTCGCGGCGAGACACAAGATTGTCAAGTCGCAATCGCTTGTCCACCGTCACCGAAACTTCAAGTGATGACCCTTTAGGTCACAGGGACGTCGTTGCTCTGGACGTAGGAGACGAAATATATGCCTTTGAAAAGTACACCCCTCGAGGAAAAGAGGTCGAAGGGATGTGGTACAGAGGGTAAGTTGCCTATACCATGTCAGCAAAAATAATCTTCAACTAGATTCCATATATTTCTAGCTACGTTGTGTGTACGACCCGTCGCCCAACCGTTCCATGGATGATAGCTACCGATCCTTCCTCTTCCACTTTGCCGAAGGCGCCTGTCAAGACAGAGGAGCAGCAAGTCTTTATCGGCATCTTCCCTGCATCTCATGTCCACGTTCGAGACCAACTTTCGGATGCCGAAGATCGCCTTCCTGTCGTAGCTGCTGCTCACAACAAGGACACGAATGGAAGTAACCATGATGCAGTCCAGCAGTGGAGTAAAGAAAGGGAAAGGGTTGGTGTGGGAATTGAAATCTCAAAAGACGACCAGGATGAGGATGAGACTACAAAGAAAACTTTTAGGCTTGGACCACCTCCTGAGCAAGCGAACTCGTCGAGAGCTGGCTTGACGGTATATTCCACCAGCCTGCGTTCCCGTGCATCATCGCCCGCAGAGTCCCAAATTGCCAAGCAATTACCTCCACGTCCTTCGCTCAAATCAGGAGATGATACCGCTGCGGGTGCCGTCCAGCCAATCGTCGACGAAATCGCTTCTGCATTACGCGAATGGCACATGTTGATGTTTCAGTACCTTGCACGTCGCGATTACAAGCTTTTTCACACCATCCAAGAGCACATCGAAGCTCTGCATCTAGGTCGGCGACAACTTCTAGCTCAGGCTTTGAGTGCCGAAGAGACAGTTAATCTACGTCGAGAATGTGTGGCTAAACTGGTCAGTGGGAATGTTATCCAAGGACTGGACGTTATTGTGCGGCATCCAACATGGGGAGGGTTAGCGACAGTTGATGTCGAGGGGGAAACCGATCCCAGAAGTTGGGTCAGTGCGATTCGTATGTATGCCATGCAGACATGTCTGGCCTATTCGAATGTCCCGAATGACTCGGGCACCAAACCTGCCACGTTTGGTCCGAGTACTGATTATAATCCCGTTGGGCCGTTGCCGACTCCAGCAAGTTCTGCTTTCCCGGACTATCCTCCTCTTAAATCCTCCCGCTCCCTTGGTAGTTTCTCCACGAACAGCGCCCCAGCCCACGAGTCTGTTAAAACGTCGGCAAAGTTTTATCACGTTTTTCTCGATTTACGCGCCTTTGTTGCCTCTCCATGCTCTCCGGGAGAAACAGCCGAGCTCTTCTTCTCGCTCTACAACAAGACGGAGACAAAGTTTGTTACAGAGGAATTTTGTGCTGTGCTTAACCACAATGGCGTGTTGTCGCGTGATCCAAGTGCTCGCATTCGAACTTTGTTCACCGACTTGGCACAATCAGATGTCCAGGACCCGCTCTACCTTGTATGCCGCATAGTTAGGAATGGCGCATTGAAAATCAGCAGTAATTTGGGTTCGGGGACCTCTGCAGACGGCGGGAGACGAGGGTCAGAAGGATCTGCACGAGTCGAATTCGCAGAATCAGTGACTTTGGGTACAGCAACCTCGCCCGTTGGTGGTCGTGGCCCGCTTTCTGGTGATACCCCATCACAATTCCGGCGTCCCTTCGGTTGTGCAGTCCTTGAGCTTACTCAGCTTGCCAAGATGGCTACAGAGCAGTCGGATATATCACCAACAAAGGAACATACAATGCCTATATTCATCCCTACTAACGAAGCTTTATTTTCGATGCTTCATCAAGACATAATTGCTAATAACGTCAAAGAATTTGAAAAGTCACCAAGGTACGCTATTCAAATGTTTAATGGGACACTGGCAACTAATGAAATGAGCTTGAAGGGCCGAGATGTTGGCTCTTTCAGTGAAAGTTTTCCACGGCGAGGCCCGCACCATCATTCGCGAAAATTCATCACTGTTACTAGATACACCACTGACGCTACGTCTTGGATTTCCTGACGTTGTTTTCCCTGGCGATACCCGCAACGAATTGTATATCAAATTGTGGAGTGGCGACTTTTCGGCCTCTCATGGCGGGACGGGACGTCTTAGTGTCGCCAACTTCACACGGGGACAGATGGGTCCCACGATAAACAACGTCCAGGTGACTATTGAGGTCAGAGATCAGGACGGGAGACCTGTCGAGGGGGTCATTTCTCAGGGGGCCGGAGAGCCACTAATGACCCAATTTCATTCGATGGTATTCCAACGTTGCAATCAACCAACTTTTGGCGAACTCATTAAAATTCAATTACCCCCGCAAGAGGTACCCCACTGGCACTTGTTCTTCACGTTCCGTAACCGCAAGTCTGGCAATCGTCCAGGTGGCGATATGGCAGACCGTCCATTCGCCTTTGCATTCCAACCGCTTTTCCCCGACAATCGCTCATTCCTCGAGGATGGCAGTCATACCCTAGTGCTTTATCGTGCTGAGAGGTTGAGTCAAGTAACGCCTGACATGTATCTTGCCCCCTCGCCCTGGGCGCCTTCGAGGCAAGATCAAGTATTCATTCCGGCTGAGCTGCCAAGAATAGCACCTCCTCTAAGAGACACCCTTATCATACGGTCGTCTCTCTGTTCTACGAAGTTCACTCAAAGTCCGGCTCTGTTGAAGTTGATACATTGGGAACAATGGGTTGATAAAGAGCCGCTCTCCACAATCCTTACCAAGTTCACGTTCGTGGGTGAAGTCGAAATCGTTAAATTTCTCCGTGACATTTTCGACTCCCTCTTTGGTATGATGATCTCGCAGAATAACCAATCAGGGGAGATAGATCACCGGGTATTCAATGCCCTTGTCACAGTCCTTGGGATCGTTCAGGACCGTCGGTTCAGTAACTTCCAGCCTGTTCTGGATGTCTACATCACGGAACACTTCACTTGCGCTGCAGCATCGTCACACATGATACACTCCATGAACCATCTCCTGACTAACCCAACATCCAATGAAACTGCCTCGCCCCTCCGCGCAGCGTTAAAAGTTTGGCACTACATATTCAAGTTCATTGCTCGATCTCGGGAGCTTCAGAAAGCCAAAGAGCCTGGTATGGGTGGTGGGGCGACAGCAGAACATTTTGAGTCGGTATTCAAACGAGAATTGCTTTCGCACCTCTCGCAGGTCAATCGTATGATGTCCATGCGTTCCCCGCAGTCGATCATTGGCACCCAGACCCTTGCGCTCAAACATTTCACATCCATTCTCCCAGAACTGACCAAGATATTCACTGCCGTGGAGCTTGTCTCCATTATCACCACATTTTCCAATGAGATTGTGACAGGCAAAGGGAAAATAGTTATTTGGAGGCTCATTATGTATCTGCAACTTGTGAAGGGCTTTTTGTTCGACAACCCACAGTCTCGCCCACTCCTGGTGGAGAATGTTGTCGGGTGGATCAAGCCCCACTTTGGTCGATTTGATGAATATGCACTCACCCAGTCCAGTGACTCGGAAGCCGTGCGCGATGCAGCGCGTGTCAGTTGGCTGGAAAGTATTCGCCTTTGCGTCACCATTACCGCTGTGATGTTAGATAAACTCCAGCATAACCTAGTCACTCCTACGATTGTTGCCAACCGTAATTTACTCCGACAAGAACAGGATAACGTGGAATATCTTTTATCGCTCCTGCCAAGGTCCGTGGACATTCACAATTATTAGCCCCCCCCATTCTGATGTATTCTTCTAGACTGTTGGACTCGTACCATGAGTTCCAAAGCCCCGCCTCTCGTCGAGCATTGGAACGCACTCGATCAGCAACCGCACCGTCTATAATTCCAGTCACCTTCCCAGAATCGTACCCATTCTCACTTGTAGCTTATCTTCCCAACGCCGTCAAGGGTCCTCCCAACACACTCCTCACCAAAGGGGACGATGCTTTATTTAGCCCTGGCTTAGGAGAAACTGCCATTGTATTCTTGGTTTTAATATTGTCATCTCCAACAAAACATATCCTCGATTTCCTCGAAAACAGCCTTGAGATAGAAGGAAAGGACAAGTTTGTTGCTTTTCTGTCTCAGTTTTTCAAGGCTGCCGTTTCGATACTGGAAAATGACGCATTTCCCAAATCCTGGCTAAACGTCAACATATTGGCTCACAAGGTTCTCCTCAAAATGATGGACCCTATTGCGACTCTACTCGAGCGCGAATTCATTCCCGACCAAGGAGCAGAGCATCAATTCGACTCGACCCTGTGGAGGGACGGCTTTTATATGCTCCTTAAGCTTTTGTCATCAGAGCAATTGGTCATAGAAGAATTTAGTCCGCAGGTCTGTCCTAGTGATTTTCTGTTCGAATTCTTTAATGTCCTGTATTCAGAAACGTCGGGCCGTGTGGCGACTTGCCGGTGATGCTCGGGGTGAAGGAGCGAGAATCCTTCTTCGACTTTGGATGGCTCTAGGCTACCCAGAACATGTGGCAACTAATGCAGGGGTTGTCACACGATATGGGGCATGTCATCCCATTTCATATTTGTCAACGTATTACTAATTTTTGTTATACAGGGTTATCAGGTCTTCCTCAGTTCTTTAGTAGCTCATGTTGTGAATCTGTGTTTGAGTCACCATGACCAACTTCGAAGCAACGCCGTCCAGATTCTCTACAGCATGATGGTTTCTGAATATCAGCAATCCGACCATTTTGATGAAATCGAGAACGAAATCGTGAACAAACTTGATTCCTTGTTTATGTCGGATAGCAAAGGCGACGAACTCGCGCGAACTTTCTTCGTTGGTCAACTACGACACTTGTTCGATTCATCCGACGTAGACGAACAGCTTCGTGAACGAGTCGCAAACTTCCTTGATTCGGTTGATCTGTTCCTCGAACTCTTGCTCAGCGTACGTGGTCTCCCAGAAGGTGAAGAGTTTGCGGACGACAGGGTTATTGCCACGGTAAGCTTCATTCATTGTTGCACACTGACTTGTCACTTATTAAAATTCAGCTGCGACTTATGAACTTCATCCGACGAATTGGTCGGGACGAAATTTATATTAAATATGTTCACCAACTTGTCAATGTGTGTTAACCACTTCCTTTCGTTTTGCAGCGCTGACGTTCTAGTTAGATGCATCTTCAATCCCAAAATTATGTCGAGGCCGCCCTCACTCTCAAGCTGCATTCTGATCTTCATGAGTGGGATCTAAACTCGTTCGTTGGGCCAATGGAGGACCTAGGGCTCCCACAACAGTCTCAGTTTCATCGAAAAGAAACACTCTGTCTTCTCATTTTGGATTACCTTGGTGAGAAGCATAGCCCTCGAGTTGGGTTCCTGACTTACCTTAACTCTGTAGGCAAGGGGAAAGCTTGGGAAACCGCGATTGAAATCTGCAAAGACTTAGCGTATCAACACGCTGAAGTCACGTTCAACTAGTACGTTCATTTTCCGACATATGTCGTATTAACGTCAACCGGATGGATAATTTCTCAGCGGTCGGCTTTCGGAGATTCTCCGACATGAAGCAGCTCTTTTCGAACATATAGTAACAGATCAGCGGTACTATTCGGATTACTACAGAGTCGCTTTTTATGGAAATTTCCCAGCTGCGATCCGGGGCAAGCAATTTATCGTAAGCGGTTTCTTTCGTGGTTTTCTGATGTACTGACATTCCTTTTCATCAAGTACCGAGGTTATGAGTGGGAGAAGTTTGGGCCATTTTGTGAACGCATGCTCAATAAGCATCGGGGCGCTCAGCTGTTGAAGACCATGGGTGACCCACCCGTCGACGTTCGTTTTGGAAATGATCAGTATATTCAATGCACGGCCGTTACGCCAGAACCAAATCGGACTTTACCAATCTTCACTAATCCTGACGTCCCGTTGGCAATTCGCACTTATTATGAGCACAGGTACGCATCCGCATTGACCATTCAGGTTCTGATAATAATTCGGTTTTTGCAGCGCCATTAATCTCTTCAGCTGTTCTCGACAAGTTTCCAAGGGTGGTCGAGACGGCATGGAGGAGCTATGGCTGGAAAAAACCTACTTTACAACTGAAGAAACATTTCCCACCGTCCTCCGACGTTCTGAAGTGGTTTCTGTAGAGGTCGCAGAGATTTCTCCTATTGAAAACGCTCTCAACGATGTGGAGGAGAAGACCAAGGAGCTGGCTGCCATGAGTGTCAAGTATTCGGCACTCGCTAAAACCGGTCAGAACGTGTCAACGAACCCCTTGACAATGATCTTGAATAGCGTCGTGGATACACCGACAGACGCCGGAATAAAGTCATATCGAAATATATTCTTCGATCCAGATTATATTGCTAGGCATCCGGGACGAGCGGATCTATTGGGAAAATTAAGGCAAGCTATTGATGAGCAGGCGAGTTATGGCACATGAATTTGCTAAAAATATTCTGAATACAATACCATCAGGTCCGCGTCATAGATGGTTGCCTCAAGCTCCATGGACTCCTATGTCCTCCAGAATTCGTCCCATTCCACGAAGATTTGGAAAGGTTCTTTAGGAAAAATTTCCATGAAGAGATCCGACGGCTGGCGGTCGATGGCACATCAGATCATTTGACAGCTTCTCCCTCTCTGACATCACGCCGCTTGCCCCAAACGCCGCAGTACCAGCCATCTCTATATGAGCAGTCTCTTCAACGATCAATGTCTACCACGTCTACCAACCGCCCTGTTGTAATTCAGCCTCTACAACCGGGCCAATCCGCTATGATCCATCCACCTTCCCCACGCAGCCACACGGCTTCCGAGGTTGCAACGTCCGTGAAACAGACGCCATTGCAACGACATCTGGCACATCTGGCACGCCACGGCATCAATGGCGTGGCTTCAGGACCGAGAGAGAATGGGGGGAGTGACTCTGTCTCCGTAGAATCGCGCCGGGAATCCTTCGTCAACGTAGGCAATGGCGTCCATGGCCTAGCTGGGGCACAATCGGGTGCATCGGTGGCGACTTCTAATCTCGGAAGTATCGGCTCGCTGAAAGGGCGGATCTCACGACTCGGTAGCCTTAGTTTTGGCCGACGACGTGGCTCATAGCACATAAAATTATGTCGTGTTTCCTTCGAACTTTCGTGTCGGTTGCACTATAGCGTAGGTCATGTAAATTCATTTTTTTAATGTCTTCCAACGAAGGAACGAACATGCAACGTTACGTAATAAAATTTCTCGAATAGTATAATACTACAGGCCAAATATATCTGTCTGAAAACGAAAAGGGGATGTCGGTGGACATACGTAATTTACTAGTACAGAGGAGTGGGTTACATAAAGCGATCCGAACCGGTTGCCTGCAGGTTGTGTTCTTGTAAAGTCTGAAATTCAACCGAGTCGTAAGTGTTCAATGGGTAGGTTCCCTCTGGGTAGGGGATGAAATCGCGGACCGCCCCCATACTCAGTTCCGACGCCCAACTCCCAGAGCTCGAACTGCTTTCTTGAGAGTTGCATAAATCTGTCGGATCGACGAAATAAGGCCGTGCAGAAATTGTCGGCGGCGAGGGGGCTTCTGCTGGGGGAAACGAGGGGATGGTGGAGCCATAATAACCATCGGAAGACAAAAACATTTCAGGGGGGGAGTCACAGAGGGTAGGGTCGGCATATGCAGAGGTAAAACCATCGTCACTTGAGCTTGAGTACATCAACGAAGTGGGCTCGACACTAACTTCTGTAAGAGCAGGTTTTATGTCCAGCTGCTCCTCGCCGGGCAGCTGCCCCTCGAGGGTGAGGCTGGACGACGACGAAGAGTAGGAAGCGTCGCTTTCAGCCAGTTCGTCGTGCAATGACTGGTGGAGAATGTGAGTGACGGAAACAGGGTAAGTGTGAGGATGCTCACGTATTTTGAGATTATTTTTGCCAGAGCCTGGCCCAGTAATCTCCATTCAAACACCTTCAGGTCCTTCTCGATGTTGCGCGGCTTTGGGTCGGGGAATCTCATGATGCAATGGAAGAAATCCTGAACGGCGAACTTGTGCTTAGAGATGGTTATCGGGTGCAAAACTTCCAGGTTCCGTCTGATTCTGTTCCTTTCTGGAACCTGAAACGCTCCGTCAACAAGCTTCTCCAACAGATAAATAATATCGACGGAGGTGACGAAACAGTTGTTAACATCTTCCCGATAGATGCACGATATGACGGTGTCTGCAGGACTATATTCCTCCTGCGTGATGGGCTCGCAGGAGACCTTAATAATGTGGCCCTGTCGGACGCTCGAGAATCGAACGAGGCGACGACCGGCGTTGAGTTCGGATTTGTCCCAATCACGGCATAAACTTTCCAGCGGAGTGACGAAGTTCAGAACTCCAAACACCTCGGGAGTAGAGCTCATAGCGCGCCTGAGGGATTGGCCCTTGTTTCGGCAGCGACGTAGTCTCTCCCTGCGTCGGATTTTGGGGGATACACCGTTTGAGAAATTCAGAGGTACAGGAAGTTGACTCCGCCGTTGGACCCGTTGTTGGGTCCGTTGGGTCCGTCGTCGAGCAGCGTCTAAGTGGGTGGGTTGGTTGTCCTCTGCGACGACCTTCTCTTGGTGGCTTCTGAGAGATTGGCAGGGTTGGGCACAAGTGCATTCTACAAATCTGTCAGTAGGCGTGGATATGACGAGAAAGAGGGGAACCAACGAACCGGACTCCCAGTACGTGAATTCGCCAAAGGTGAAGGAGTCCAGGACGACATTATCGTTACTCAAGGCCTGAACCGATATGTCTACTTTTGCGGAGGCTGACCGCTGACCAGCAAATGCAGGTACGGCCCCCTCGAGTTGCCACCTTCCAAAGGGCGTTTCGAAACCTTCTCTGACTCTGGTCGCAATGGGGGTCTGACCAATGGCGAGTCTAGCGTAGACCGCTTGACTATGATTGTCGTTGAAGTCGATATGGACAGTGATTGGGACGCCTTCTTCGCCCTCGGTAGGTGTATAGCCGTAAACTTGTATCATGCCATTGGGTGAGGTTATAAAAGCGGGGGGGGTGGTACTGGCGTTACAGAATGCCACCTGCATGTCAGAACCAGGAGTGTCCAGTGGTGAAGGTAAGCCTTGATGCCAAAAGGTTTCCTGTGTTTGGGGAAAGTTGGGGGACGACATTTAGATGACGAAGGGAAAAAGGGGGGCGCGAAGAAAAAGGAGAAAAAAAAGAGGATTTAAATGTGGCGGGTTTGTTCCCGGAACATAAAATCAGGGGTTATGGACGAGTGGATATAATATCTTTTAGATTATAGGAGAACGGTAATGCCGATTACTGCGGCAGATCGAAAATAAAGGACTAAGGACAAAAGATTTCTGTACAGAAAGTCTAGTTAGTTGGGACTGATTTTTGTAAAGTGGACTCATCTTCTAAACGCAATCTGACCGGTACCGCATGATAACGTTTCTAGAACTAAAGGAACACTTGACCTGCTGTGAAAACAATACGCTCATCCTTGGAATGAAAAACGGGAACGCTTGACAATAATTCGGTTGATCGGTTGCTTATCTGCGTTTATTGCTTCAATTTTAAATCCACACAGTAAACAAAATCGGTCATTATCCCCGTAAACAACTGTCATGTCTTGGCTGCCACTGTCCTTGGTCATATATACGAGCCACAGGTGGTACATGTCCCTCATTGGACAACACACGCTGACAGCTCGTACAGCGGTCTATAAACATCCCCTCGTAAGAACAAAGTAGATTCTATTAGATCTAACCGTTTAGTAAACCACGGCTGCTCTGATGCGGAGAACGTACCATGAGTGCCTGTAATGATACACAAGGCTGTGACTGTACCATTTTTGCAATCTGCTGAGAGAGGACCTGATATGTGGTATAATCAGACTGACAGTGTGGAGACTTCTGAAAGGTACAGTGTAAATCCCGGCGTCTATAATGACCGCCTTTCTCCCCTTACCTTTTCCCTCGGCCCCAATGCTGTTACCGTTTCGATGATGAGCGGCAAATCATCACTAGCGTGACCCAGCGTAATAAACGACGTAAGCACATTTTGTATGGTGAACCGTAAAATAACGGGATTGGTGAGCTCGCGCGTTCTGGACCATACGTGAAGTTTAGACCGATTGGATCGGTTAAATTCCCGTATATAATCCGGCAAGTCGTGCGCCTGAAGAGACCCACCATCCTCTATTGGGAAAAAAGAAGTGGATTTGCGATCAGGGGATACATAAGGTTTAGGTGATTCTGGGGATGGGGGCCGTCTGATTAAGGTAATAGTGGAATGAGATTTTTTGAAGCAAATTCCGGACTGCTCACCTCCGTTTGCGGTTTTCTCGTCGACCATTTGAGATAATATCGTGCTTATCGGCCATTTCGCTCTCTCGAGCTGTGCGCAACGCGTCCTGCACTGTATCAGAACATAGTTTCTCGCCAAAATCCTTTAACTCTTTGAATTCTTGACGCCCCAGTGACGTTGAAGTTGAGACGTGGGGCCGAACGACCAAAGAAGGAATTTGACGCAATGATTGGAGAGAATTGTATAGCTCTGTCAGGCATCGTATTTGACCTTGGAGTGGGCTGTCGACTTGCATTGCTAAGTGACGGTTCCTTTTTGAGTTTAGTACAGACCGGCCAATTACACACCACATGATCTAAGATTATGCCCAGCTCCCCCTTTTATGTATTTCACAACACAGATTTGCAAATATTCCAAAAGATAACTCATTCGGGGCCCGTCCCTCGGACGGTTCCTCGTAGTAAAAAAGAAAGTTGAAATACCGTCCATTTTGACAAATTAGCATAGTACTGTGATATTGTCACATGTGACGTGTTACAAGGCTTATGCTGCGTTCACTTGGAAGGAACGTCGTCCAAAGGTCAGTGGTCGTTCCCATTCCACTAACTCAAGCTCATTTTATTGCCCAGGTCGATAGTCGTAAATCGCAGGACTCAAATATATCACTTCACACGTCCTCTTTCATCGTCTACACCACCCACGAAAACTACCCCTTCCACCACACCAGAGCAAATACCACCAAGTTCACCCCTTCCTCGTAAATCAAAAGTAGAGCTTCGACCCGGTCCAATAAAATTAGCAGATACAGTCCGTCCTTCTATCGGTCATGCAGCCATCCCTAAATCTGCAAAGAAATCGCCAGTCACTCCAACAATATCGTCGTCTTCACCATCCCAGCTCTCGGTAGCAGAGACTACTAAACGGGACATAGAAGATGCCGTGAGACACGGCCTTCTCGTTCCTCCCCCACCACACTACAACAAATTCCGCAAACTTATTCATCAGGCCATTCAGTTAGCTGTGAGTCGCGTACCTTGCTAAACTTTATTCAAGACCGCTCATTGCACTTTGCAGAAATTTTATTGGAGAGGCTTGAAGTTGATAAACACACACCGAATACGTGTTCGCGAGATCAGGAAGCGGGTCCTACTGGGAGGACCACCAATATCTCGGTGGGAAGGCAGGTTCATACAGACTTATAGACAAGATATACGCAAGTGAGCCCTTAGCATAATCCCGTACTTTGTATTCAAACTCACCCCTCCCCCCAGATTAATTCCATTCGTTATCATCGTCCTCGTCCTGGAAGAAATAGTCCCCCTCATTGCTATGTATGCCCCCTTCATGCTCCCTTCAACTTGCATCCTCCCTTCCCAGCGCGACCGCATAGAAACTACAAGAATAAACAAACAAATAGCTGCCTCTGAGCTCTATAGGCGCCTCTATGATGACATACGGCTGAAAGAGGTGGGCGGCTATGTCCCCCTGGCTACACTCAGCGGAGACGAAGGGTTCAGCCAGGCTTTGTGCATGTACGTGTATTCAGATTTACAACTACTACTGCAACCGCTCATGTGATGCACTCTGAACTAGGCTCTTACGGCTTCCGAGTTGGGGTTTTAATGGCTTGCGAATCAGACGGATACGCCGACACCTTGAACGTATCGCAAAGGACGACGAATTACTTATCCATGAAGATATGGGTGCCGGGTTGACAACCCCTGAGTTGGTCGAGGCATTGCATGATCGGGGAATGTGAGTTGTCGTCATCTCTGTCTCGACAAATCTCATGGAATATCGCGTAGTGTTACAACCGGCCTCAACCAGAAAGATCAAGAACGGCGTTTAAAGTGGTGGTTGGATTCAACAAACAAGACGGACGTCGGCGACCCAGTCACCGTACGCATCTTGGCTGTGGCTAGAAGTGGTGCTCGGTAGGACGCGAGCCCTACATAGAGGGTTTTTCCATGCAACCTACGTAGTATCAATACCTTATTTACGGTGAACTTGCGAATTTCACACAGGAATAAATAAACAGTCATTTAGTTTGGGCTCGTGCGTACGCCAATATCTGCCAGTTCCGTCGTTGGGAGGGTGATAGCATAATAGCCCTCTGTGCGTGTCTTAACGCGTCTTTCTCTTCTCCATTGAGGGACTCGGCAACTGCATGAAGGCCCAAGGACTCGCGAACAGTACCGAGATTATCGTTCGTCCGTCTTGCAGTATCTCCAGCAAGGACAGCCAGAGCACGACCGCATGCGCCCCTTTGGACCGTCAGAGTAGCCACTTCGCGTCGGGCTTCTGGTCTTGAGGGCTCTGCAAACACTGCCTTTTGGGCTACGGAAAGTGCTTTTGTAACGTCCCCCTTCGTAACAGTGAATCTAGTGAATAGTCAATCATGAATTGAGAAACACCGACCTGTCCGAGATGATGCTTTATCAGAAGGTAGTTGACGTCTCTCTGTGGGTCCAGTTCAAAACGCCGTTCAAGCGGTAGGCTGAGGATTTCCGACAGCGCAGCATCTACGAGGCTATCGTCTTCAGTCAATATTCCCATCCCCGCTAAAGCATTGATAGCCGTAAGGTTCTCGGGGTCTGTAGTGATGCTGTTCAGCTTCCGTCAGAAAGGGATGGGTCATCATAAAGAGTGGTGTACGGACCACTCCAGCAGTTGTGCTTTGGCAGTCTCCCGGAACTCTTCAGTGTCCATGGCCCATAACGTCTGAGCGAGAAAAACGGTGGCTTGACCTCTAATGGCGAGATTATCACCAGCAGACTCAATTGCAGCTTCAAACAAGCCTAAGGCTACTTCCAAATCACCGTTTTTAAAGTTAGCCAAACCGGACCCAAAATGAGCTTGAGCGCGGAGGACCCTAATGGTGCCATCCTCACTTTCCTCTGGTAATAACCCCAGAACGCTCTCAAAGGCCTGGAGGGCACCCTCGTAGTCCTGAAGCGAGAGTCGCAGACGTGCCAAGCTGGAGGTTGCGATGGTAAACTGTCTCTCGACCTCAGCATCCTCCGTGTCTTCGTACGCCGCTTCCAGGATAGATATAGCGCGCTCTATGAGTTCCACTCCGAAGTTTAATTGGCCGAGACGTTCACAAATAAGACCGAATAGATGTAAAGCCGACGCATCATCGGGGCGCCGCTTGCAATACCGATTCAGGACGGAGAATATGGGGTAAACGGTATCAAGTGGGGAGGCATGACCATGCGTGATACTCCCGAGCATCGAGAAAACTCTCGATGCGTATTCCAAGTCAGCTTCAGGCTTGAACGAATAATTAGTCTATGTGCTGTTACGAAAGGGCGCGACTACTCACCACATCGACAGGTAAACCTACAGCGTGCTCGAAAAAGGCTCTTGCTTCGACGTCACGGCCCTTTGAAGCGGCAAGGATACCCTGGCCGAGCCAAGCGACCGTGTGATCGGGATCGAGTGTCTGAGCTCTATGAAAAGCCTCGGCGGCCAG
The DNA here is from genome assembly GCA_003314125.1 of Hygrophorus russula. Lineage (NCBI taxonomy): Eukaryota > Fungi > Basidiomycota > Agaricomycetes > Agaricales > Hygrophoraceae > Hygrophorus > Hygrophorus russula. Next base: position 14,648 of record QLPE01000042.1, on the reverse strand, counting down.
CTCCGGGTCGTCGTGTTGGTAATACAAGAGTCCAAGATTTGTCCAAGCCATAATATCCTATGTGATATCAAATATTAGCCGTATACAAAAACTGTCGGTTGTCAAACTGACCTTTGAGTCAATCTCCAAAGCCTTGATGTAGGCGTGTTGAGCAGTTTTCGGCTGGGTCGCGAATGTAACGTTCCCTAGGGCGTTCCAATAGGCAGCGTTTCCAGAGTCTTCACGCAAGGCTTCGATTAAACAGTCGCTGGCTTGTTTGACCGCCTTCTGGTGGGCCTCACCTGGCACCCCTTTCGAGGCCCATGAATACAGAGCAATCCCCAAATCAAACCATGCGCCTCCGTTGGCTGCAATTTCCGAGACGCCAAGAGAAAGGCGATAATCATATGCAGCTATCGCGATTTCAAGAGCTGCAAGTCCGTTTGGAAGAGAATCCTGTAAATGGGCCGACGGTATGATGTTGGAGACATGGTCACTGGATCTTACGGCGACCAAAGACGCAACCTCGGAAAGTACAATGCGGACGTTCTCGCCGTCGGTAAATGATGAACGGTTCGACAAGTAGAAGATGGCGTCCGCAGCCGTCTTCCAAGCAACTCCGCGGCAACCTGGACTCGCTTTGATTGCTCGCAAAGCCACTTGAATTGACATTACGAAACTTTGCTCCGCCCTGACCATGAAAGCCGTGGCTAGCTCACTGCGACCAAGATCAAGATATGTCTGCCCAAGAGTCATAAGGACTCCAGTCTCCAAAGGACGATCGGCCAGAATGGACTCAAGCGAGTCTATAGCTTCTCGAAATTGCCCAATCTGACGCTGCACATCTCCAATAAAGTACGAACACACCCAGTCATCGGGCTGGAGCTCGCGGGCGCGTTCAAGAGCTTTCACTGCCGCTACATGCCGGCCGGCTTTGCTGTAAGCCTCTCCAAGGCGTAGCAAGGAAAGTTGATCGTTAGGATCAGCTCTGAGAGCAATTTGAAACGCTTGAATAGCTGATGAGTAGTTTTTGTGTGTCTGATTAATTTGGTCATCAACATGGGCAAACCCAGGAAAAGTAGTACTTACGAGTTCAACCACGCCAACAGCCTTCCATGCCCACGCATTGGTTGGAAGATATCTTCCAACGGCAACAGCTTCCCCATCACTCATACCGGCATTCAGGCCGCCCTCGCCTTCGATTGTTCTACGGGCAATAACTTCAACTAGATCCCACTCTCTCTCATCCGCGAAACCTTCGGCTAGCCTTCGCGCAGCAACAGACTCGCGAGCGTCAAGCTCAAAAGCCTTCTGGAAACATTTGGAAGCGCGAGTCGGATCGGGAGGCGAGGCATACTCGGAGTAGTATATACCGAGTGACGTGAAAGCTGGGGCATGAGTCGAATCACATTTGAGGGAAGTAACGAAATACCGATAGGCTTCTTCACGCCTGCTGTCTATATTCGGTCCATTAGACCGTGGTGCGCAGATAGACTATGCCGTACCTACCGCCTATTTCCCAACAGCACTTGCCAAGTCGCCATAAGCACCGAGCTCTATCCACATCTCGGCTTTCTAGCTCTGCCAGCATGTCCTGTACTGTTCGTAGAGTGTCCACGCCACTTTCTATGCCACCTGCATGGAATTGACACCAGGCATGCTCCTCCTTGGCACGAAGTCCATCGTTCAGATCTTCAGGAATTAGTTCGATAACCTTGGCGAACAGGCTGCCTGCGTCAGACCATTTTCCAGCTTGTTGCAGAATGTAAGCCCGGCCTAATAAGCAGGTCACATGGTTGGGGTCGTCGCCGAGGATGTCATCGATAATCCGGAGGGCACGGGAGTGATGTTTTGGAGGGAAAAAATGGACGAGGGATATACCAAGGATCACATTAAACGCTTTGCAAACTCTTTCACAAGATCCCATTAATGATAACCCCTGAACTTAAGGTAACAAACTCACCGACTCAATTTCTTCCCGTTGTCAATTTCTGCCCTGCTCGCAAGTTCCAAGCCGCTTTCTGCCACTTTTATAGCATTCTGATAATCAAGGTCTCCGATATATACATCAGCCAATATTCGACACGCAACGATAGAGTTGGGAAGTGCCGAAAATGCATCCTATCACGAGGTCAAAATAAATAATATCAACGTGACTCGAAACACTCACTAACATCGCATCAAAGGGGTCATAATCTTCTAGTAGGGACTTGTCCAATGGGATCTCGTCATCTTCTGGCTTGGCTAGCGGGATGGACATATACCTGAAATACCCTTCCAAGAGCATCGTCAAAGGAAGCCTAGGGAACAACTCCATGAATTGCAGGAAATGTTTATAATCATATCCTTCTGAGGGGCCAATACGTCCGCAATCAGCAAGCCATGTGAAAGACATAATATAAATGAAGTAGCCCAACCAATCGTCTCACAATCGTGTCCTTCAATGAAGATTGTCCAAGCTAGTTCGTCCGGAATCTTCAGTATCACTGCGCCATCAACTAAAGAATCCAAATCGCTCGCAACCTGGGACTTATTGGATGCAGAGATCGGCAGCGCGTGAAGAAGTTGTTGTGTACGGCGAACCAATTTCGATTCGGTCGTACGACGCAGGTCATCCGGAGTATTTTGATGATTGAGGACTTCGTTGTAGAAGTGAGGAATCTGGATGCAGGCGCGTCAGTGTTCGGCCTTGGTATAAGAGACAGGCAGGTATCTGTCACCTGTGAGGTACCCCAAACTTCAACCCCGACATCTTTTTTCAGCTGCTCGGGACCAGCAGCGCCAAGTCGCATTCTTCTATTTTCCACCTCTTTTTTAAAAGTCTCTTCTTCGTCCTTCTCTAACAAAGCAACGATTTCCTGAAGAACGGAAAGTGAATCATGGATTGCCGCCTGTATCGTATAGAATGTAGCTGATGTAGGATTGGTGGGATCAAGTGGCGGGAGTGTCGATAGTACAGGATAGACGGTTGATTCGGGCAGTAGGTAGGATAATGCTTCGACCACCTACGCGCCATGTCAACCTGCAACTCCACTAGAAAAATGCTAAAAAGGGAACGTACCTGAAGCCTGGTCCCCTGTTCTCGACGACAGGCTATAAATTTTTGAAGGGCTTCAGCACACTTTGCCGTATCGTTGCTATAGGACCCCATTCCGCTAAACTTCGATACAGTGTTACAGATATATTAAAAGTACTTGCCTGCGAGCGTAGAGAGAGATCAATTGGTTTAACGTATCCATATACTTATCCCACCTCTCAGTCCGCTCATAAAGTTTTGAGATGCCCTGAAGCGCATGATCTCTGATTAGCAGTCAATAAACAACTCGAACATCCTTGCTGACCTGCCAAGCCAAGACCTGTTCTGGATTCGAGTCTATAGCTTTCCTATATGCCTGAACAAAGAGTACTTTTTATAAGACTCCCTGGAACACGATAGTCGAGGGCCGTAGATTACTTGCTCGCTCTTTTCGGTTTCATTTAGTTCAAGCAACGCGAGACCCAGGAACACGTTTCTAATCGTATCTCAAATTCAGTCAGATGAGCATCGATAGATTTGCGACGCACGCATTATAATTTTGAGGTTCATGTTCCAAGATCTGTAAGATTGTATCGCGTGCACCCGAAAAGTCTTTCTTTCCCAAGGCTTCCCTTGCAGATTTCAGCCTACTTTTTATAAAAGCTGAGGACATTTGTGAAAGTAATGAATCTGTGTAAAGGTCTTATTATGCTCCAGAGGAAAGGTTAAGCGCAAAAGCTCTAGGACAACAAACACAAACACCCGCTCACGTCCGAGTCCGTAATATGGTAAATATTTCCGCAAGGGTTGCGATCCATACGACTAATGCATTCTGGCACAGCTTATCTTCTCCGTTTTCAAGACACTTACAGATCAGCAAGTCACTGTAGAACTCAAGAATGACCTCTCAATTACGGGCGTTTTGAAATCAGTAGATCAGTTTGTATCTTCTTGTGCCAGGTATTAACGTGAGTCAACTAAACACGTTTCTATCAGATTCTTGAATATTCGGCTGGATTCTATAAAAGTTTTGGACGAGGCTCGGCATCCACACATGGTCCGTCCATCCTCATTCGTCCGACCAGAACAGAGCTGACTGTAGTTGTATTTAGATGGCCGTAAAAAACTGCTTCATTAGAGGATCCGTGGTTCGTTATGTACAACTGCCCGCCGAGCACGTTGACACACAGCTTTTGGAGGATGCTACACGGAGGGGTAAGACGCGTCTAGCCTGTAGATATCCCCCCTCCTCACCTGCTGTTGTTATTCACAGAGGCACTGAATCAAGTAAAGCGGTAACCGCCCCCAAAAAACGGAAATGGGTTGATGTCTGTCGAAACAGCGGCTCTGTACATGTCATAAACGTACCATCTTCCAGTGTCTCACAACCCTAAGCCTCTTGTCATCGCAGATGTAGTCGGGCATCACGGAACAGCAACTTACGGATAATAATGACTCTCGACTTCAACACGCGTAATAATTATAAGTTTTAACAGGTGTGATCACCATCGCGAACGCCCATGACAGTCGGCACATGAATGCCAACATATATTCAGGATTGCTCCCCTCCTGTCTGCCGCCACACTTTCACAGTGCCGTCGCCACTTGCAGTTATCATCTCTGCATCGGTGGGGTGATGTTCAGTCCATGTGATAACCTTATGATGCGCCTTCGGCGGAGGATTCGGTTGAAGCGGTTTTGCCTGCCAGGTGTCAAATCGGCTGATAAGATAGAAGAGTGACACATCTTACATCAAGCAAGTCCCAAGCCCATACCATACCATTTTCATCACCACACACTACGGTCGCTTCAGCCTGCCCAAAACACCCACGGCACCGATAAGAAGTGTTCGCGTGCCCGGTGAAGTCGTTCAGCATTTTCCCTGTCGTCATATCCATCAGACGGAGATGCGAGTCAAGGGTAGTGACAAGCAGTGTTTGTGAATCTTCAGTGGGCACAACGGCAGTTACGGGCTCTGGTTATGTGACGTGTGAGGAAGCAAGGGCGGTGTAAATATGAATCCAAACTCACGCCCCATGAAGTCAGAGCGAAGTTCGCCTTTGCGAAGGTCATAGGTGCGGACGTGGCCGTCGACGGAGCCAGTACTTATAGTAGTAGACGAAACGTGGATAGTCTGGACAGCATCACGGGCTTCTTCAAGTACTTGAATCGGTTGTCGAGATTGACTCCTGCAAGTGCAGCGCGCATGAGGCGATACTTTATAACAGAATGAAAAGGAAGACATACCTAACATCCCACAGTCTGACAGTGGAATCAAAAGATCCTGGGCACACTTCAGTGAAACTCCACTCAACATGGTGTGATTTGGTTCACCACTGGCTAGAACGCTTGCATCCGCGTTCAGTTCGACAACGTGGACCTTTCCCATGTGCCCTGTAAGCCTCCTTGTGGTGACTCCAGTAACAACATCCCACAAAAACACCGACCGATCTCCCCCAGAGGAAGCAAACTTACTATTATCGTGCGACCTATACCATCGAACCCAAACTCAACCACCCGAGCTTCTAAAGCAACGGGAGACTCACACGCTTATCGAAAGCACCCCATAACCATGCCCAGCGAAGGTTTTGATCTCAGTGCCAAGCGCTGGGTTCCAGAGACGAATGGTACGGTCCTGTCCCCCGGTAAGGACATACTTCGCGGTTCCTTTTGCGTAGCGAGCGACATGTACAGGACCTTTGTGATTTTTAAGGGTTGTGTGCACGCTGCGAGCCAATGGTTGAGGACCTCGAGAAGGGGCCATACAGTACGATGTACTAGCAGTACTGCTAATCGACTAATCTTCGGGAACGGCGAAGCCCGAATCAATCTCAGGTCGTGACCAATTCGATTAGCCTGAGGCCAGGATGTCGAAACATAGTCTATCTCTGGCCCCCTTGCCGCCTTCCAAGCGCCTACGTAGCCTAACGGCAAATCATATCTTATCTAACCCTCAGATATCATTCGAATCAGCTTTTTACGACGAATTGATCATATTCATTGTGAGATTCCGTCGAGACGCTGATCGGTGCACATTTGATATCATTTCCCTCAGTTCTCCCACTTATCGTGGACGGACCTCTGTAGGACACAGGCAACCAGCAGAAATTGGTCACGACTAGCTACTGACAATCAGGTACGAAGATAATTTACTGGCACTAAGTTACCGCAGGATCAGTGCTCAATGAGTCCGGGTTGCTAGCTTTGGAAGTCACTTTATCTCAGGGAATATGGTCGGACGAGGTTACGAGGAGCCAGAGGGTTCATTGACCGAACAGATGGAAGAGAAGTCAAGCGTTTACCTTCCAGTGCGAGAGCCAAATTGGATGACATCAACGACTGGAAATGGATGTTTCGTATAAGCTCCAATTGGAGGACGGGTGCGTAACTTTACCCGCCATATGACTGTTGTTAATATTTATATGCAGGTCGATGTTCCGTCGAGCAACTGATTGATACAGAGTCGACCCGGCTCCAAGCAACTCCATTTGCCAGCGAAGAAGACAGTTACTATCCTGATCAGTCCCACATACTCTTGGCAGGCAACTTAACTATCACCGCTTCGTCACACCCCTCGCCTTCTCCCAGAATTTGCTTGCGCAGTCTCGCTGGTTCAACACACACCCTTTTTTGTGGGACTACACGACATCAAAGTGCCGTCCAGATCACGACACTCGCCCTTGACCAGTCGCCCCCATCTTCTGGTCACCTTCATCTCGCATCGTTCCTATGTACCGGAGAAGTCAATATCTTCGCCATAAATCACAGAGTACCATCGACGTCTTCGCGGACGCTCACATATGTCCCTATCTCCAGAAACGCACGGACCTCACCCATCATTCAAGCTGCATATCATCATCCATTACTGGTCACATTATCACAAGCGTTTAGTTTGTCTATTTACGATCTGTCGTCTGACACGATATCGCACACACAGACGCTGACGTCTTTCACGTCATTTCCGCCGACTTCCCTTGTCCTCTCAACACCCTCTCCTACTACATACAAGCTTGTTTTGGCTTATTCAGTTCCCGTTTATCCAGCCCATTGGAGCGTAGGCGCTACGGAACTGGTGTTCTCTGGACCCTCACCCCTAAATTCAATCAGCGTGGTCGCCAGTCGAACCACCCGAGCGTTTGATGTCCCGCAAGGTTGGGTCGACCAGCATAAACTCCGTACTATGCGGGAACAATGGGGTCGTAAAGTTGCCGGTGTGGCTGATACACAGACAGACGGGAAATGGGTGGTACTCGCACCGGGTGACTCGCCTTCTCCCTCCCCTCCCTCACCCTCACCACCCACCTCTAGTTCATCTTCGTGCTCAAGTTCATACTCAACGCCGAGCACATACTCGATATTCACGGCTTCGAGCCTCCATTCACCTGCCTGCCTCCAACTTTACCGCCTGTCACTTCCCTCCACGTCATCTGCGCAGCCAAAATTAACATTCGTGCGGAACTTGTACGGATCCACAGGCCCTGTATCATCTCTTGCGCTAGCAGATGGACGGTGTGTGAGTCTTGGCGTCAATGGCAGCATTTGGGTGTGGGATTTGGAGAATGGAAATGCGTCAGGAACAGGGATGCCGGATTTAGAGTTGGATGTGAACCCAATGATTGAGAGGGAGAATGGTGATGTATTGTTCGATCAAGAGAGGTCAGTCAAGGGAACTATTGTATTTGATGAGAGAAGGATAATTAGCGTTAATCCGGGTGCAAGTGCTGTTATCGTTCGGAAATTTGACATTTGATATTACTATATCTCCGCCGCCCGAACCAAGTACATGTGTCGGTCTACCTGTCTAAAGCACAGCCTGCGAGAGTCGGCAAAAACCGACAATTGACAAAACAAACAAAAGTGAACTTGTTTGTGCCGGAAGGCATTACCAAACAAAAGGCGCTGCTCACAATATCCACGACTCGTCGGGATTATGTCAAGGCAAGTACACCAGCCAGCTCAGGTTGCCAGAGGATGCTAATTATTTCAAGTGGACTCATTTGATAATTAGGTGCTTTTGATTTAGATAGCTGTGAGCCTCATCTGCGGTTTCAGGGGCAGCCTCAACCTGTGCCATTGGTTGTACCAGTGCTGTAAAATTACTTCCCCGGAAGACTCTAAAGAAAGTTACGGTCCCCTTGTGCTTAAATCTGGATCTCGGCTGTGGTCAGTACCTTATAAATGTCCCCGCCGCCGTTACTCTATATTGACCGTACTTTTTCTACAACCACGTCAATGACAGTGTCTTTCATTATAGTGGCAAGAATTCATTGTCTTCCACTTTCTGTTCAGGTTCCCTTCCCAGTCTGAGGTCCACGTGGTGTTCGCTCACCACATAAATAGGGACCTGATCTACTCGTCTCATACCTGTTACCGTCATACGATGCCAACGGCGCCACAGGATCTCTCGGCACACTCGCCGGTCGGTCATGCATCTCTCCGCGAATCTTCTATGACCCCTCCATTACAAATTTCGTCCACCTCGGGTGTGGCGTCGCCCACACCTACACTTAGTTCTTCCAGGAAATGCGTTGTATACCCCATCTCGTCTTCGATGTTTGATCGATACGACAAGAATATCGTCATGTACGTTTCCTACGTCCTGGCTGGGACTTGCTTTTTTGAATCTCCCGTTCTAAATAGTCCAAGGACATCTTCCCAGCACATAATCGAGCCCTTCACCATAGAATTTGCCCGGTACATTTGCTCTGTTGATTGTACATCTGCGAATGTTCATATTTTCCTTGCCAACCAGTCGCAACGTGCCGCCCGGGTGGAAGGCTATTACACATCCGGAGGGTGGCCTTTTTTTTTTCCAAGAAGACAAGGTACTTTTATCTTAAAATAGACAGGCACATTGCTAACTTCCCGGGCCCGTACAGAGGATCTTCACGGACGCAGATTTGTACGACCCTGATGTGTTGGAGCTCATCGTCGATTGCATATTCCAACTCGATGAGGTCGTGGAGATCAAGGAAGTCATACTGCCACCCGACACGGATCTTGTATTGGATCTCACTTACGGTGAACAGGGGCCGATGTGCGGTTACTATTTCACAGATCACTTGCATCGATCGATATTCTGGTTGGAAGAGTTCGACGCCAGTAGTCTTGTGGAAGAAGTGAAGGGTATTACGTCTCTCGCCCATCTTGGTATGTACCCAACAATCGGTATTTCCGGACTTGCTCATGCCACTGACGCAGGCCATGAAATCGAATCACAATATTGGTATGCGTTGGTGCATATTCTGGAGACCGTGTCTTACTCGGCTAACAGGATGCATTGGGAACTGTTTCCGAACACGCGCTTCTTGACACCGGCACTGCTGAACGAACTCCGGGAGATAATAATCCATAACATTGGGGGCAAGTTCAGCACAGTCACCGATAGTGCTTTAGCTTACTTTGGTATCTGTGGACAGATTCCATGACTAGTTCGGGGTCTACTGCGCCATACGACACAGCGACACTCAAGGAGATGTTGAATCTAGTGAATAATATGTCCGGTGAGTTGGTCCTCGGGGGCATTGTCCATTCTGCTTAAAGGAAGGTGAGCAGTGGGCGCTGAAAGTGGCTCCGGGCATTCTGGATGCATTTTTGGTTAGTGGCTATATTCTAGGAGTTAAGTTTTGTTGCTGACGAGTTTGGTACAGGGAGACTGATGTCTACGTTCGGCATGTCGTTCGAGCTATTTGCCGGGCCAATGCTGATCAATTAGTAGCTCACCAGAAATTCCTCCATCTGCATGGCGAAAATGGCGCACGTTTGAACAGAGACCAAACTGTCTATGGAAATGCACCTGAACCGTCCTTGCTCATGAGAAACTTGTCACCGATTCTATTTTATGCACCGGATACGCATCTAAAAGAGCTTACGACCTTATGGGTCGACGAACTTGTCTGCCATGTGCATTGGTGCAGTTTCCTTGACAAGTTGATTACAGAATGGCGGGAGTTTGCTCTCTATGCGCGTGACGTTTCTTGGGATTGATCGTGTTACTTGACTCAAACTGGAACTCATATAGGCTGCCCTGCTATTGAACGTGAACATTGGACTGTTAGCCCTTGGGTCTGGCGGGACGACACTTGCTCAAGTTGCGGCCAACGTTTCACTTGCTGCTAGTGTTTGTTCCATCATAGTCAGCTTGATGCTTCTGCGGCAATACCGGACAAAGGACCGTAAATCGGCGGCTGATGCTGTGTGTGGCGCTGATAGCTGTTCCTTTTTTGTCTCCCATCTGATTAATTTGGACAGGGGGCTATACTGTCTGATAATAGACTGGAGACGCTGGCGATCATTTATAGCCTGCCATATGTATGCCTTATGTGGGGGTTAGTCGAACGTGCTCGGTGTCATCCTAGTGTCCCTAATCTGGCTTCTGATTCAGATTGGTCACCTTCATCTTGGCTGTTTCGTTTTTGTGTTATCAAAAGACCGATACGCTTCAACGTCTACTTGTAGGTTTACCATCTCTTGTTCTTGGTATTGCTGTGTTTTGTTCTGTCTGGGTTGCTTGGGACTGTCGGTCAGCTGGAGGGCAGCGATGGTTATCCAGGATCTGGGATTTTTTGAGACCTCAAGCTGGTTCTGGGCAGGATGAATTCACCAGGATGCAATCTCGATGGGCGTGTACCTCGGGATATGTGGTGGCTGTATAGCAACTCAATGATTTGTGTACGATTACGATTATGTGTACTTGTACTAGTGGAATAAATGCAAGACGTTTTACCGTGACAGCTAGCCCGACAGCATTGTTCCTGGAGCTTGTATGTCCACTGTGACGGGTTGAATTGAACCTTGTTCGTGACATTTCTATCCAGTACTAGTCAGGGAGTCGTACAATGTCACCTTTCGAAAGCCCTGAGAGTGATATTCGCAAAAAATAATTTTTAGTAAACAGGCAGCCACCCGGCCAAAACAAGGTACGCTTCAAATATTACGTGAGGCGCCCCATGGCTGACAGCCACTAGTCATAGTTCCACAAATGCCGCAACCAATGGACCCGGGTGTCCCTACAACGTTACACTCTCTGTCGTCTGCCCTGGCCGGTAAAAAACTACGAGTGGCAGGCCGGTGAGTCCAGTCCAGTCCAAGAGTCGTCAGGCGGGCCGTGCCGCGCCGGGGAGAGAGTACGGACAGCTAAATGGATTGCGCAGGATGTTGTCGTACGACAGCCCAACGGGGCTCGTGCTGCTCGAGGATCGGGGGAACGCCGTGCTGGTCGACGTTTCGCTGTGTGTGGAGACGGCGGACGCGTGGGGACGCGAGCGGAAGGGGGTGGTGATGGCACTGGGGTATCTCGAGCAGACACTGGTGTGTGGTGGGCGCGGATGTGCAAAGGCGGAGTTGACTGGTTCGATAGACACCGCTCCCAATACCGGTACTGCCTGCATATGCGCCTGCACCTGGAATCGATGCACTTATTGTATTACGGGCGGTGCTTGTGATACCTGCCTCAGATCTGGATATGGGGTTGTGGAACGGTGGGATTGAGGAGTGTTGTGGTGGCGGCGGACATGAGGCCTGTTAGGGATAAAATAGAATAAACAAGAGTACCACCGATTCCCACGTTTTGCGGCACTAAGTCCACCATTCATGTCCTCTGCTGTATCTCTCTCTCTTGTCTTTGTATTACTACATAACTAGCCCATTCGCCCACGCCGACACCCTCGCCCTTACCGACGCGCACCCCAGTGTACCATGGAGCACACACACGCCACAGATACCTATACACAACTACTAGAGCGACCGAGTACCTTCCAATTCCCTACTTCTTCAGCACGCCACGACGTACGGGAACCGAAAAGCGGGACCACTGGCCAACGGTACGATCCGCTTGGGATCTTAAAGGAGGGTGAAGATAGCGCACGGCGAGCAGCTGCCCTGGCGACTAGCACCACGTACGGTATGAAAGTACGCCGGCCGTGTAGAATCGCCCCTGGGGTACTGTCTGATGGATCTATCACCATCGGACACCCGGAGATAAGTTGTTTTCTGCAATCAGCGGAAGCAAACCCGCGAGTGGAGCCGCCTAGATCGCCAGCCATGTTTGCACTTGCGGCACTTGCTGTGTTCTACCACCCGAATAGGCCTGCACATTGGGTTTTTTGGGCGAAGGACAAACGGGAAAGTACGGCGAGTGTAGTGCAGAAGGTTATTGGTGAGTGAGCTGACGGGTGGGAGTGATTGTTATACTGATAGAATTGTGGAGATGCGCAACCTATTATGATAACGTCACCGATTTCGTGGATCGGGATACCTGAGAGTCTGTGGGTGCTTGGTAATCTGCAGTACGGATGGCGAGATGAGCTTGCGAAGACTGCTTGGTATGGATGTTTTGTTGACGCGACGGCAGTTTCTGGACGGATGAACCTACGAAAGCGCAAAGTTCCGAAGGAGCAAGCTCAGATTGGAGAGGGAGAAGATGGGAGTGATGAGATGGATTCACCGCCAGCTAGGAAACGAGCGAAGACGAGACGGATTATGGATGAGAACTGTGTTGAGAGAAAAGAAAAGACGGTTTCTAGTGATACCAATAATGAAGAAGATGGTGGTGGACAGAAACGGACGAGTGAACGACAAAGGGCACGACGAGCGAAGGTTATAGGAGATATTTAACGCGACTATATCACGTGATGAGATAATTTTTTCATCGGATGACCAAAAATACCGAAAAGAAAAAAGATTTATTTATTTAGTTGTTAAATTGTTAACCACTACCATCGATATTATATCACAACTCTTTACTTCTCTCTCATGAAACTTTCAAATTCTAATTCTCTTGTATCTTTTCATAAACAAAAGAATCGGTTTGTTTCAATAATTTTTTATTATTACTTTTTTTCTTCATAACCTCATGCTCTTCTTCTCTCACAGTAAATGGTCTCGACAGCAACTACTCAAAAATTTAGAGGTATCACTCTTACTCTCTTATCATCTCACTATAATCTCACTCCTCTCTTTTCTTTTCTTTAAAAAAAAAAGATCCTTGGTCCACTTTCATCTATTCTATCTCCAGTCCTCCCACCATCTCCACCAGCTTCTCCCTCAAACTCCCCTTTACCATCTACAAAGCGTAAACTAGACCCTTCTACAGATCATGAATCTTCAAAGCGTCCTAGAACTTCTCTCCCTCAATCACTTCTTCATCATCTCTCTCAAATCCCCCCGCCACACCTTCAATTTCGTCCCCCAAATCCTATTTTTACCTTGCGTTCAGAACCTTCAGAAGAAGGCGAGGTCCCAGAAGAAATCCCTTCAGCTTCTTCATCTCGCCCTCCTCCCCCTTCTGCCGTCATAACAACTCTCGTACCCGTCCGCCGTCCAAGGCGTGGCAGGCCAGAGTACAGATCTTTCGATCAAATGCACGACAAGTACCATCATTTTGGTCGTCTCCTTAAATACTCCGGAGACGCTCGTTTTTGGTCAACTTACCCTGCCACTCATAAAGAATACCGTCCACTACCTAATCCGCCCTCTCCCAACTCCCCTTACCATAAATTTGGCGGTCTTATCGCAAGACTTGAGCTCATCGACGCTCTCGTCTGCTTCACTTATTCAATTTGGAACAGGGATTACGGTAGACGTCAATGCTCCAGGGATACCTGGGCCACTATCGATGCTTTCCTCCTTTGGTGCAAACACAAGTGGCAAGCAGAGGACACCGTCGGTGATCGAGAGAAGGCTTTCATTGGTCTCATGTAAGTTCTCTATCCCTACAACCCTTCGTCGTCTGTTTCATATCCAACTCCCCTCCCAGTTGGATGATCGAAGCATTCATAGAAGGTCGCAAGCAAAGCTATATCGCTAGAATTCTTGACCCACAAATGGATAAAATGCTCTCGGAAATTCATGTCCTCGCGACTGCTGCCGCCGCAGAAGTCGACAAGCAGGAAGCTGGCTCCTCAACACAGTTGGTTCCCGCTTCACACTCTACTCCTCCCATGCTCCCTTCCCCAGCAAGCATCGCTCCTGCCAGCAGCGCCAACTCCACACCTATCAATCGTCCAAACAGTACACCTAGCACCCTCAGTGCCTCATCTCTGTCAGCCACACGTGTACAACCATCCAACTTGCCTTCCCCACCAATGTCCGAAGCGGCGTCAGCAGCAGCGGCAGCAGTCACTCTGCCTGTCAATCATAACACCATCCAAACGGTCAAAGACCAATCGGTAGGCGTGGTTCAAGCCACAGCCTGCTCCGGTTATTCCCAATTGACCCTCAATTTACCCGTCATGGCCAGACACTTCCCCACCACTTTTGCCCGAATGGTTCACTCCAGTCTCGGCCCTACAGAGGAGTACGAACCGGACTTTGAAGACGAGGAGGGCGAGCTCTTTTGGCCGGGGCAGTGCATCACCGGTGAGGGCCTTGGATGGGTCTGCCTAATGGGCAAAGCAATGATCAAGGAATTCGGAAAGGATATCGGTTACAGGGGACTCGACGGTGTCGTACCCAAGCCGAAGCCTGAGGAGCAGGGTCCGGAAACCCCGGCCGGTACAGGCCCAGCTCTACGTCCAGGGCAAGTCGGGTCCGTATCGCAAGGATCTGCCGAACGGTAGCATTTGTCCTTCTTTTAGATTTCGAAATGCACATGGACGCCTGGCGAGCATGACTCCTTTTACGTTCGCCTCTGACCGTCCTTCCTGCGAGACCA
>QLPE01000421.1:22999-33255 GCA_003314125.1 Hygrophorus russula | reverse complement strand
ATACCGGCCTCGAACGCGAAAGTTCGTAGAATGAATATTGCGCACTCTGCCTCTGCACTATCCTTCCGCAATATGGCCGTGAACGATAAATCCCATGTCCCATAGATCCCACGACCGCAACCCGAAGCACCTTCGAACGACGGATCGGACAATAGACTCTGACAGTGATGACGATACATTTCCAAATAGTCATCCATCCCGCATAAGCCAGACGCGATAGCAGCTCCAGCTTGACCAGCAGCTAATGGTATACAGAATAGTTCATTCACGATCGGTCCTGCTGCCTGTCTGGCTTGAGTAGAAGACACATCGATGCCAGAGGACCTGAGTAGGAGTGAAATAGCATCCTCCACTTCCATACTATTCACCTCCATGCTGTTCCCAGCAGAGACCAAGCGCGATAACTTGGGGTTCCGGCTTGTGAACAACACATTTCCTCGATTTCCTCTCGGCAGATATTTGGCGACCCCACTGTCAATGACATTGTCGAATACCATCAACCAATCATGCTTGACATCAGAAAGCCATTGAAGGACAGATGTAAAAGAATGTTCGACTCCTGCAGCTTGAGCATCTGGATCTGCGGCGATCACTCGCAGACTCAGTTCAATGGTCTCATCGCTCGTGGCGTCAATCCAGAAGACTCGCCAGAATCTAATCAGTATCTTTAGATGCCAGTCCCTTGAGAAGGAAAAACAACACTCACCGTTTCGAAATCTGTTCGATAGGCCTCAAACATATCTGAGTCTTTCCTGCACATCCAATCCCGTGAACGGGTATCTCGTGAACAGAAATGGAAGTTTCTCTAAACAAATATTATGTCCTGTGAAAACCTTGTTGTGGGAAGGCATTTGCAAGTGCGATAATCCTGTATCAAGTCAACAAACGCAAAAATTGGATGATGTAGATCTGACCATCGGACTTCAATATAAGCTTCAATGGGTCTCTGGTTGTCCTGATGTCAACAACTCGTCGCTGATAGTAAAAGAGCGCGCGTACGATTGATTATTGATGTGTATTTTGTTATAATATTTAAATTTTGATTACCAGATATATGTCAGCGAAAACGCCATGCGAAGCGTTGACGTGTGCTAGCTGGTTAGATCGGTTAGATCTGATGATCTGACATCGACGATGGCAAGAACCAAGGCCAAGCCTTACGTCATATATCGGGAAAGCCCGCAGACCAAGATGAAAACGACGAAGCAGGAATGATAGGATTTTACAATTTTAGTTACACTTGGGCATGTACCTAGTTCTGGTATCTCGACGCAAAAACCTCCATACTACCCAGCGTATCAAGATGGTCATCACCGAGCACTTTCTTTCTCAGCTCGACCACTTGAGCATCAAGTTTCTTGGCCTCCTCCCTCCGACCTTGAGCCCAGTACGTCGAAGCAAGGTTCCCCATAATCAACAAAGTATTAGGGTGTTCTTCACCAACCACAATCATGCTCAATTCCGTTGCTTGAACCTCGAGTTCTTCAGCCTCCTTCCACCGTCCCTGACTTCCGTACGTCAATGCAAGGATCGCCATGCCAACTAATGTATCCGGATGTTTTTCACCGAGCACCCTGTTTCTGCACTCCAAAACCTGAACAGCGAGTTTCTCCGCCTCTTTCCATCGGCCTTGATCGAAGTACAAAACTGCAAGGTTCGCCAGGCTCATTAACGTGTCGGGATGTTCCTCACCAAGCACCCTCTTTCTCGATTCCGTCACCTGAAGCTCGAGTTCCTCAGCCTCCTTCAACCGGCCTTGAGCCCTGTATGTTACTGCAAGGTTCCCCTTGCTCGTTATTACACGATAATCTTCTTTGTTGAACAACCTTAAACGCGACTCCATCACCTGAACCTCGAGTTTCTCCGCCTCCTTCCACCGGCCTTGATTCCCGTAAGTCGAAGCAAGGTCCGCCATGATTGCCAATGTGTGGGGATGATCTTCCCCAAGCACCCTCAAACTTGACTCCATCACCTGAACCCCGAGTTTCTCTGCCTCCTTCCACTTCCCAAGACTGCTGTACGACAATGCAAGGCTCTCCATGCTTGATAATGTATCAGGATGATCTTTGCCAAGCATCTTCAAACTCGACTTCATCACATGAACATCGAGCTTCTCGGCCTCCTTCCAATGCCCAGCTTCATTCAAAGCCAATGAAAATCTTGAATACCCCTTGATGTCGTCGGATGGCACACACCCCGCGATCACGGCTTTGATGTGTGGGATAAGTGATCGACGGTATCTATGGTCCTCGGCCATATAGCGGACCTCGATAGAGGATGAAAGTAACGTGAATGCAAGATAAGAGCTCATCTGTTGATCTTCAGATGACATCCTATCACGACTCCAGCAGTGCACCAATGGATGCATAGAATAAACATTGGAAGCTGCTGTTGATTTCAGCAGCGAGAAAGACTGCAAAATCTGGATCCCTTTCCGGAAGAAAATTGGGTCCCACTTTCCTGACTGGTGAAGTTGAAGAAGCTGAGGCGGGAACTTCTCCAGCCTCATATCCGATGACTCTGCAGCACGTTTGATGATCTCCTCCGAAATGTTCTCGTGGTGGAAGAACGCGAAAGTTCGTATAATGAAATTTGCACTCTTTGCCTCGACACCACCCTTCCGCAAGATGGCCATGAACGATAAATCCCATGTCCCATAGACCGCACGGCCATAACTCGAAGCACCTTCGAACGACGGATTGGACAATAGACTCTGACAGTGATGACGATACGCTTCTAGATAGTCATCCATCCCGTATAAGCCAGACGCGATAGCAGCTCCAGCCTGACCAACAGCTAATGGTATACAGAATAGTTCATTCACGATCGGTCCTGCTGCCTGTCTGGCTTGAGTAGAAGACACATCGATGCCAGAGGACCTGAGTAGGAGTGAAATAGCATCCTCCTCCATACTATTCACCTCGATGTGTTTCACAGCAGAGTCCAAGCATGGTAGGTTGGGGTCTCGACTTGTGAACAAGATATTTCCTCGATTTCCTCTCGGCAGATATTTGGCGACCCCACTGTCAATGATATTGTCGAATACCATCAGCCAGTCATGCTTGACATCAGAAAGCCATTGAAGGACAGATGTAAAAGAATGTTCGACTCCTGCAGCTTGGGCGTCTGGATCCGCGGCGATCGCTCGCAAACTTGATTCAATAGTCTCGTCGGTGGTGGCGTCAATCCAGAAGACTCGCCAGAATCTGATCAACATCTTCAGATGCCAGTCCCTTGAGAAGGAAAAACAACACTCACCGTTTCGAAATCTGTTCGATAAGCCTCAAGCATATGTAAGTCTTTCCTGCACCTCCGATCCCATGAACGAGACAGTATCTGCTGGGATCACATGTATCTCGTGGACAGAAGTACTGTAAGAGTTTCTCTAGATAAGCATCACGTCCTGCGAAAAGCTCGTTGTGGGATGGCATTGGAAAGTGTGGTGGTGCCTTGACGGCTGCATAAAAACGACAGAAAATCAGCGAAACGCAAAAATTGGAGGATATAGCTATGACTGACCATCGGGCTTCGATGGGTCTTTGGCTGTCCTGATGTCAACATTCATTCGACGCTGATATGTAAAGCAGCACGTACAATTACTGATGTGTGTATTTACGGTATTTTGAATGCCAGAGACGTCGGTGAAAGCACTATGCGAGGCATTGACGTGTTGGGAACCAGAAGATGCCATGGACTTCAGCCTTTGAAGTGTACTAGAAATTTCGGGTGAAGTGGATAATTATTCAGATGGATGGGTTCTTCAGTTTTGTGTAGACCGCAAAGCAAAAGGCTTTTGAGGGGCGTGAACAATAAGGTGAGGTTTCTGGGCCAACAAAGGACAACTATTAAGATGGATGGGTTTTTTGGTCCTGTGTAGACGACATAGCAAAGGGCCTTTGAGGGGCATGCAATGCATTGAGCGTTGGACATTTGCCTACGTGTTTGCGGTCCACATAGTACAATTCCGGTGAAACACAAATCCTCTTTTTTGTAGCTCACAGTTACCACATTACCGTGACACGGTCCCGAGGCCCTCCGCAAATACAGTAAACTTGGCCGCCAATGCATTGAGCGTTAGATCGCTTTGTTAGCTCAGAAACCTCACCTTATTGTTCATGCTACCCATGTCACTGTCAACTTGGTCGCCGATGCATTGAGGATTAAGCATTTGACATTGTCATCGAGACATCGCTTTGTTGGCTCAGAGATCCCACCTTATTGTCGCGGCCAAGCGAGTTAACAGTGGCGTGGGTAGCGTGCAAGCTTCGGGATCAAAGGGGATCAAAGGGGACCATTAGATTAAAACGAGGAGAACGACGAAGCAAGGATGACAGTGTTGTACATTTTTAGATACGATATCGTACTCTCCAAGATTAATTCATACATGTGTCGACTGCAGCACCTGGATCCGAGACGCCGAAAACACGAAGGTCAACCTATGAACGTTATAATATGAACGCTCAGACCGAGAAGCGAAATCGGCGTTGAACAACCGTGACAAGAACGGTGTCCCATTCTGACATATTCTTTGGCCGTAATTTCGGCCCGTGACGGTCATCACGGTCATCTAGAACAAATGGTGAGGATTGCGGCACGTTCGAGAAATCTACGTGATCGGTTGTGATGAAGAGCTTCAAGAACCCGACGTCCACGTCTTGTCCCCTTCTGAGGAAGTAATTGAACGGAGGGGCACCCCCTGAACCGTAGCCAATAGTGAGGGATTGCTGCCGTTTCAGTGGTGGATCCACTTTTTGTTTTCCAGCAGTTGGCGGCTGATAGTACGATGCTGGTAAATCAATGAAGATCAAAAACCATTTCACTTTGCGCAGGGAAACTTACTGATGCTTAGGTCGCTGTTGTCAAAGTAGAAGAGGGCCGCATACAAATCTTTCTTGGAGTCATTTATGATCTTGACACCGTAGACTGCGTCTCCGTTAACTACAATATCGACGACTCCAGCAACGTTGAGATTCTGGCCCACGCGTTTTACGTCCACAACGAAAACATCTCCCTCGAACCGGGCTTCACGATCCAATTCCGTGAACTCGATACGAACTTTGTCGTAGAGCGAGTCCTTGCTCACGGGCTTTGTGTTTGTCCGACGAAGGTGCCAGGAATAGTGTGCCTGCACACACATAACTCGGTACATGTCATCTACGTTCAAGTTAATTCTGGCGGGAATGCGCGTTAACCCATACCGTGTGACGAGTGGATCCAGGATATTGAAAATGATTTCGTTATCCTCGAACTCGACGTCAAAGTGTGCTTTGTCCTTGTCAACCAACAAAATGCTCCTTCGGTCCGAATCTCTGCTTTCCATCTCTTGCGCAACCTCCTCGAGGGCACGTATGAGTTTCTCTTTATTCACGGCGTGAAGATTGAGGTCCTCTTCGGCTCCCACTCTAATCTGTAACGCTACCCCTGGCTCTTCGAGCGTAAATTCTGAGGTGTCTGGATGGGGTGCCATTATCGAGGTCGACACATTTGCTCTGGAGACAACAAGGGTGCCTAATGGGGATGTGATTGTGGAGGATTCGCGATTCTTGTACACATGAAATTCGGCTCCATTAGTGATGCCATGCGCAGCACCAGCACTCATGATATATTCCGCACCGTCCTTTCGGACATCATATAAAACACGACCATGGCTTTGAACTTTAGAATTGAAGAAGATCCGAGTCTGATGAATGCCTTCGCATTGAGGGTTTTGCCTAGACATCATAAAAGAGAACATCATAAAGAGAGTGATGAAGCCGATTACGCAGGGAAGTGTGAAATTTAGACTCACTCAGGCAACGGGTACATCCGTTTCAGGAGTTCAGTATAGGTCAACGTTTCCGCACCGAAGGCGCTGATAGTACTGAGGAAAGCCTTGGTGAACACGCCCCGCCCTTGCACCTCCTGGGCAAGTTCCCTTGAGCTACATGCAGCCAGAAGGACATGCGAAAGGAGGCCAGCCTGAAGAAAACCGGGTGGGATCTGGGTGCCTCGGTTCCAAATATCGCGGTCAAGGTCGGATGGAACTTTGTGAGGAATTGCCGCAACACGAACCAGGCGAGTAGGATCAGTTTCACTAGTACGTGTGCCAGAGCCAGAATGACAACAATCGAACACAACCGTCTGAAGTACAAGGGTGAGTTCAGGAACATGAGTAATCACGCGAGGACGCACGATGTTATCACCTTTCTTGTAAGCGAGATTGGAGAGGAGTTTGTTGATAGTACGATCTGGAATACCGAACACCTCACGACCATCGATCTTGGTACCAAAATCGTGTGGGATCAGCATTTGGATCTTAGAATCCCCGGCTTCCCAGCCATCCGGAGAATCCGTCTCACCCCCATGCCCCGCGTAATAAATGAAAATGGGATCTCCGTATGCAATGCGCGTGTTATCTTGCAGTGCGTAGAACTCGTTGATGATCGCGGCACGTGTAGCCTCTCTGTCGTAAAGTTGCTTAATACGAAAAGGTGGGACACGTAGATCGTTTCTCAGGTATTTTGTTACATCATTGGCGTCCCGGACAGCACCTCGCAGCGACGGGACACCTTGACTTTCGTATTCGTTGATACCGATAATGAGGGCAAAAAGTGGCCTGAAGCGGTCGGTTAGAAAAGATGGTTGAAGTATAATATAAAAGACTGCCCGACCTAACTATTGGGGTAGTTATATGTAGATCACTATGAGCACCTCGAGGTCAGTGAAGAGTCGGCGTTGAGGTATGGGAATACAACCTGCTACCACTGGCAACGATCAGCACAGATAACATATAAAAGGATGACTACTAACCTCATGATGGGAATTTGCGGGGGTATGTCGAATTGTTGTCTGCTATGCAGTTAGTAAGATAGAAACGTGGTTTACAGAACAACTGAACTCAAACTCATTCTTTGTTGCGGTGTCTGATTGCGACACTTGTTTACTGCGGCGTCTAATACTTGTCATTGACGCTCAACGTCAGCGGGTGCAATATCTAACCTGTCGTAACTGGTACTCGATAGTCAATGAGCATGAATTTCAAGAACATGAAGGACAATACTGCTAACTGAAGGACGAACTTCAAGCGGGCCCAAAAGGATTGAATGCACGGATGAAGCGAGACATGACTCAGGTGGACACCTTTTGGCTCCAGTTCTATACATCTCCAACGTTGCAGCCAGGTGGCACGCAAGGCATATAATACGGTTGGATCCGACTTCCGAGTAAGTTAGAGGCAATACCATTATAAGGCACTTTGGACTTCTTTGTACCAGTATTTGAAAACGTATGAGGAAGTGGTCAAAGATTCCCGGGGCCGTTCGCTCACTTACTACCAGTGGCAGGCTGATTCATGTTACAGGCTCACAAGAATCCCGATCTCCAGTGAGCTGGTTATCTGTCATTTCTTACCGAACAATATTGAGCGATTGTCAGTGTCTGACTGTATACTCCCGAACTTGAGGGATATATTTGCAACACCCGAGTGTCCTATGACGGTTTGCCTTCCTGTGGCGCTGTTTGAGCTGTATTCACGATGACAGTGCTCGGAGGAGGGCGATCGCGGGGGCCCGAGTTGGGCTTTGCATTACTGGTGAATTTGCCGCGGCAGTGCTGTAGTTATTAGTCTGCATCAATCTAGCCCCATAACTTGAACGTGGTAAATGGTAAGAATATTATACGTGCATATCCAAGGGCCATCGCGTCATGTCCGCTGTCCTTCCTCCTTCTTATGACATACAGGACATCCCCGATTAATCTTCGCTCGAACCGTTGACGCACTTTGAGACCAAATTTAAGCGTTATCGACCCATACAAACAAAGACAAAACTACGCACAAAGCGATTTTCCCGCTCAGTTCTCGACCAACCGATGCACCCATCCCGATTCGTACCAGCACTGCATCAGGCTGCGAAGGAACTTGGTCCCCACCACTTACGCAACCGATGTGTACGACATGTCTACATAGAAACAGCAGCATCAAGCATTGAGGTGTATCCTGCAGGGATCGTGAACATATTGGGCACAACGTTTTCGCTTACGTATCATTTTCAGTTACCAGGTCGAAGTGGCCACGACAGAGAACTCACCACTCAGGAAAAACCCTCTGCTTTGATTGCGCTGTAACCTTCTCGATAAATCCGAACTATCGCCATTCAGAATGGTTTGACAGCCCTCTAACAACGAGATCTGGAGATGGAAATCATGCAAGATTTTGATCAGGGCGTCTTTCAGCCCGGGAATTTCCAGCCCGTTTTTTATACGTCGGATTAGGCGAATGGGGTTTATCTCCGCACCAACGTTTTCGAGCAAGCCACGAATAAATGCTTTCGGCAGAGTAATGTCACAAAAGTGTGTGGGGAGAAGAAAGAGGGCTCACGTGGTCGAGTTTCGGAATATTTGAGCAGGTCTTCCCATAGATCTTCATCACTCTGCTCTTTAGCGAAATCTATGGCCTGGTGGCAAGCACGTTCAGCAATTTATGAAAGGGTAGGAAGAGACGCTTACCCGGTTGACATCTCCGAGGCGTTCGATGATAAGAGTAAGTGCCCTTTTGTTGTTGCCCATACGGCCTAAGAGGAAGACCATCTCAAGAACGAGATCTTTTTCTGTGCAGACACTATATGCCTGACCAGCTGTTAAACTCAGCTAGGAGGGGGAGGGGGAAGCTCGTACCGTTTCCAAATTGTAAGAGTTACTAGCTCGGAGGAAGTCTATCAAACGTGGGGTCGCATACTGAGCATAAAGTTTGACCTAGACAATCGGGATAAATATTGAACGGAGGATCACGATTATGCAACACACCTGGAGGTCAGCAAAACTGGACAGTAGGTGCGGGTCTTTCTCGAATAATGCATCAAGGTATAAGAACAGATAATAAGGCTGGCTCTGCAACTGCTGCACTACTCGTCCAATCTGCCATCCACATTGAGCGAGGAGAATCACCCTTAACGGGAAGACTGACCGGTATTGAATGTATATGATCCACAAGTAACGTGATAGCATCCCCACGTTCATTACCCCCAACTTCCTTACCACCCTTCTTCCTCTCTTCCATAAGTTCATGGTCAAATTCAACAAGCAAAAGCGCTTGATCTTGAACATCTGTGAAGAGGTTGTATTCTCGGATGAGATCAAAGACATTTGGCCGCCTAAGACGAAGGAAGAAGTGTAGCGCTTTGCCGTACTGTCGGTTGGCAGAATACCTGGCCACACATCAATATAGTGCTGTTATTGTGCAAAGAAAATACTGACAGTTCAGCCAAGCATTCGACGAGGACCGTCGAATCTGGTCCTTTAACGGCTGAGGACGTGGAAGGTGCCTTGTCGAGTTCAGATTGTACTGCCACTATGACAGCCGCAAGGTCATATATGTCTTTTGGCCAGTCCTTGATGGTTTGCAACAGTGCCTGCGAGCCCCGAAACGTTGTCAGAAACCGATGCCTAGCCCGACATAAATAAATGCGGGACACATACATGACGATCATTTGAGAG
Organism: Hygrophorus russula; assembly: GCA_003314125.1. Lineage (NCBI taxonomy): Eukaryota > Fungi > Basidiomycota > Agaricomycetes > Agaricales > Hygrophoraceae > Hygrophorus > Hygrophorus russula. The sequence goes on along the minus strand of QLPE01000421.1, from coordinate 23,784 downwards.
AAAATATGCAAGCATCATCTCATATACCAAGTGGCCAAGTCGGGGGGAATCGGTTGGGACGTAGGGAATAATGGCCTGGATTAGAATGAGTAGAAGTAACAGATGAATTAGTGAAAGGAGCATACCTGTAACCGTTTCTGCTGAGCGAAGACGAATATCCAATCTTCCCAACGTTTGGCGTCTTGTCCACAGACTTTCGGGCAGAGGTGTGCAGCCTTAACCCAGTTACCTATGCCATGCCCTTCAGTGGCGCGTAAGAATACACCAGAAATAAAGTCAGACCTTCGCTGACTAGATGCTCAATGTACTTCTGCCCAATCGCCGTCGCATTAACCGTCTCATCTTCGTTCCCCGCAAAAGCCCCACTCTTCTCGATCATCTCGACCGTCTCCAACGCTTCCTCGTATCTCTTCCGCTCGACCAACCATGCTACATGGTCCTTACTGTCTCTCGGTTTTACAATAACGACGTCCAGTGGGCTCAACACCACGTAACATCGATGCTCGCCAACCCCACCGACATCGCCATCATCTACTTCAGCTAATATATAATCATTACAGCCCCAAGACTGGAAATTAGTGATACTGAGCGCGTCCGCCGCGAGTTCCTGGCCCGCACGCGAGATAATAAGCAATTCGGGACGCTCGGCGGCCTTACGTGCCTGTTGTGCGCGGTCGTCTGTCATTTCATTGCCGTTCAAGAAAGATGTATCGGGAGGGGTATATGACAGAACGAGGAAAGAGGTCAGAGCGTGAGATGGTGACGTCTGTGGTAAGATATTGGCA
>QLPE01000421.1:5070-22963 GCA_003314125.1 Hygrophorus russula | reverse complement strand
TAGCTTGGAGAATTGGTGTTGTAGCCGTAGTCAAAGACGGAGTAGGATGAGGAACGACACCAGCGATCATACAGTCCACCTGAAAGAAAGCTGTTATTTCAACAAGAAGAGGTGGGAGGTTCGCTGTAGTGGCGTTGGTAACTGTGCGTGGACGAGCGCGGATGCGTGCAACTTTGATGTGATCCGCCCAGGAAATGAGGAGCGTAGAGTCGTCCTGCCAGTGAAGCGTGCATTTGAAGAGGTCCGCTCTCGGACTGTCGACGGGCCGGTCGATGAACGTGATGCGGCTTTGAGAAACGGTATCATAAATTTTTACGCCCTAGAAAAGTGGTACGAGTCCCAAAATGTTCTGGTAAGTGTGATTAAATATATACATTGATAATTAAGCCCATACCAAGTCATTCGCCCAAGCGATCAGATTCCCCCTCCACCGCACCTGCCAAATTGGCCCCTCTCCAGCATGTAGGATTGTCTCTTTATGTCCAAGCCAGCCCTTCTCCCTCATTACCAACGTCCCCGCCAAGCCGCCACAAACGAATGCCTTAGTGGTCCGTTTCGCAAAGTTGGGCTCGAGGGCAACGGTACGCATGGGCCGTTTCATGTCAAATGCATATGACTCTGGTGTAGATAAAGAATGAACAACAACCTGCCCTGGTAGCGCAGGGGGGTAATGTAAACACAAAGACCAGGGATATAACGAGGAGCACTTACCGTCGATGGATGCAGTTGCTACAAAATCTGCTGTACTATCCATGCAAATATCAACCACGGAGGCCATGTGTGGTTTGTACGATTTTATTCGTGTTCCTGTCAGGTCCAGAATGTGCACGATCCCACTGTGTGTTCCAAGGGCCTATGCGGGCAGAGGTAAATTGAACAAAATCAGACGGAAGACAAACGTATGGTTTCACCAGCAGTTTATTGCATACAGCCAGAGCTGAAGCAGAGTCCTTTTTGAACAAGTCCGGAAGAAATCCACCTATTCGCTCGTATTTGAGCGCAGGTTCGTCGTCATCCTCTTCGAATTCTTCGTCTGCTTCAATCCCTTCGTCGGTTTTCTCACTTTCGATCTCTCCTTCAGAACCACTTGCTGTCCCCTCTGCGTCCTCATCCAGAGCATCCCCCTTGTCCCTGGGTTCGTAATGATCGTGTTGCCGCATTATTACTCCAGCTCCCGAGTCGCTCGTTTCGTGAGGGCTGCCAGTAGTCGTAGGTGAATCATGCTTCTCCCCATGGCCATTCACCTCCGGTGGCTCGTTATCTCCAATCAAATAGTCCGCGGGAGACATGGGCACATGAGGGGCGTAATTATTTACTTTCAGACTTGAGGCACTTTGCCGTGGGAATATAATAAGAAGCCGAGAGCACGTGATCATACTCGCTTAGCATGAACCGACGAGTGGCCTACTACTACGACGGTGAGTATACCTATGCAATATACTTCAGGAAGACCATTGCTCACCACCGCACACAGATGACATTGGTTCGTACACCTATGGCCTGGGGCACCCCATGAAGCCTCACCGGATGCGTATCACTCACGACCTCGTTTGTGCATACGATATGCTCGACAAAATGAACGTCCTCGTATGTACTTTAAGAACTCTAAGGGTATTATCCAAGATCTCATCTAATCTAGACACCGAAACGAGCATCACCAGAGATAATGAGCTCGTTCCACACCGACGAATATGTGCATTTTTTGAACAGAGTCACGCCTGAGACCGCAGAGGAATTGACGTATCATGGTACGAGATGTGAGTTGATTACCTTTTATTTATATTATCCCTTTCCCATTTCTTCCGGGTAAGTTCTCGTGGGGGAAGATAATCCGGCATTCGAGGGCGTTTTTGAATACAGCTCGATTGCCGCCGGGGGATCCATTGGTATGTTATATGTTCTTGTAGTCAGTTATCATTCTTCTCATAGTATATTTAGCGGCTGCTCAGCGGATCAACTCCGGTTCGGTCGATATAGCGATCAACTGGGCGGGTGGGCTGCACCATGCGAAAAAACGAGAAGCATCCGGCTTCTGTTACATCAACGACATCGTCCTAGGCATCCTCGAGCTCTTGCGTTCATTTTCCCGTGTCTTGTATATTGATATCGACTGCCACCATGGTGACGGCGTGGAGGAGGCTTTCTATACTACCGATCGTGTTATGACGTGTAGTTTCCACAAATTTGGGGAGTATTTCCCAGGGACGGGAACTCAAGAAGATAAGGGACGGGGGAAGGGCAAGGGGTACGCGATCAATGTACCCCTGAAAGATGGGATTACGGATGAATCATTCAAGAGTGTTTTCGAACCGGTGAGTTTTCTGTATTTTTCCATTTAGAGTTCTTAAGATTATGATACTGTTACACTTAGGTTATTACCAAAATTCTTGAAGTATACCAACCGCCTGTGGTCGTGCTTCAGTGTGGCGCAGATTCTCTAGCCGGGGACAAACTTGGATGTTTCAACTTGACTATGCAAGGACATGCACATTGCGTGCAATATCTGCGAAAGCAGAATATACCACTCATTTTGCTTGGTGGTGGTGGCTATACCGTGAAGAACGTCGCTCGAGTATGGACATACGAAACTGCTTGCGCGCTCGGGATAGAGGACACCATCGACCACAATTTACCGTGGAACGAGTATTTTGAGTGGTTTGGGCCGAGGTATAGGTTGGAGATTGCGGAGAATAATATGGATGACTTGAATGTCAAGGACGGGTCGCTTGATAAAGTCAGGTGAGTACAAGGCCCGTCACTCCAAATCATTACTGACCGCTTGCTTAACCAGGGAGAATGCTTTGCAGCAGATATCCGAACTGACATGTGCGCCATCAGTTGGCATGCATGATGTTCCCAGGGAAAGCGTTGGACAGCATCTTGGCTTCAGTAATGACGAAGAAGAGGGAATGGATGAACTAGATGAACGTTTGGCTCGTAAGCCCCCCATGTTTACACGTCTATTCTCTCTATTTAACACATGGGCAGAGCACGCGCGGTACGTGTACAACCTGCAGGAATCAGAATCATTATCAGAATTCGAAGACGCCGAGTCCTGGCGGTGGGATTCTGACGACTCATCCTCAACCCGACGAAACGGGACCAAAAGACGATATAACCAACGATCGCCCAAAAAGTCCATGAGCATCCTCACTAACCAGTACTTTGACGTGCCCACGCAGGACATTGGGTTCGGTCATTATGAATGTGGTGCGCCGCCTGGAAAGACTGCGAAGAGAAGGTTTTTCCAGAGTGCGGCGCGATGGGATGAGAATCGCGAGAGGGTGTTGATGGGTAGAGAGCCGTCGAAGGTGCCTAGGGCGATGAGCCTGAGTGTGGTGATGGAGAATGGAGGGCGGGTTCCAGTGATTGATGAGAATGTCGATGATGAGTGGGATGATCCGGTCAGGATGGATTCATAGCCTCGGTGGTAATCGCCCCTGTTGACATTTGCGAGGTACTCGGGTTTTGTTGGACTCGACTTGGCGGAATATACAGTTTTCGACCAAGTAGGGCACAGCCCATGAATTTCATGCATCCGGGCGTTCGACTCGACACTTCGAACATTTTGCTTTCCCGGGGAGACGATACAATTTATATCATTATCATGGTACGAGGTCATACTTTGGCATTACTGTGGTACTGGTTGCCCTCAGGCTTGCTCGACTCACCTTACCAGTCGAGCAGTGTCCACAAAAATGTTGAGTCTACGAGGAGTAAATCCATAACTTCCAAGAGAATTACTAGATGTATATAAAGTTCATTGGCAACTACAAATTTAATGTTGTATTGGGAATGAGTCCAAGTCTGTCCGCGTGAGATACCTTATGATAAAAGAGGGCAAGCAAATGAAGGTGTAGGACTATCAAGATGCGAAAACTAGCGAACGTCTATGATTCGGAAAGAATCGTGTCAATGGATTGATTCAAGAAGTCCTTCCTAGAGGCAAGTTCCGCCTTGGGGAAGCGGGCCATGACAGCTTCGCGGGCGGTTCTGCGTGATGATATTGACTTGAGCGAAAAGCCACACCTAAAAGTTCGACAAAACTTACTTCTTCGTCACAGTCATCAAGTCTTGGGTACTTAGATAACCACGTAGAGCGGCGAACAGCTCGTCATCCGTTGGGTTAGGGTTCAGGCTAGGGCCGGCAAACGGATTAACTGTGGTAGCCAGCGAGAATGTTGACATAGGCCTCTGTTGCCCTCCCATCTGTGGCATTGATCCCGGAATGCCGCCAAATCCACCGGACTGTCCCGACTGCGAACCGCCGCTATTCCCGCCATTCCCGCCAAGCATGTTCATATTTCCTACCATTGTGTTTCTTGGGCCGGCAGGTGGCATCATCCCATACATGCTTCCGGTCGCCTGGTAGCCTAGGGGCATAGACATAGGCATTTGCCCTCCATAATCAGAACCAGGTGCTGATCCGGGACCTGCGGCAAACGGCATGAATGGTAACTGGGGCCCAGTGTATTGAGGCACCTGCAGTTGCGGTGCACCGTGAGACACATTACTGTGGGACTGCTGACTCCCAAGACGAAGGTTTGGGTTCGAGTTGTTGTTGAACGTCAAGTTCGTATCGCGGTAGTAATCTCCTGACTGGGAGGCCTGGTGGTAGCTACGAGGTGACCGATCGTCAGAGGGCGGGGGAGCACGGGAGTGTGCACGTGAATGTGGTTTGCTGCTATATCCGGTTTCATCCGAATGGCGTGTCCCAGTTTCCCAGGCCTCAGCTTCGTATTCTATACAAGAGAGATTTAGTGGGGTTCACAAGTCAGATCGTTCGACTCACCGCTGAACTTCTTGAGGGGAATCATAGACTCGTCAAACTTCTCGTCTTCGTTCATCAAAACCTTCTTGTTGTTTCCTTCACCAATTACCAGACGTGTGTTACCCCACCCGAATTCGTCCATGCACCAGAACGAATATATTGGGAGGAAGAAACTGTAGATAGGATACCTGCATGGGAAAGTGGATGAGGATCCAATAGCCATAAGGTCGAACAAACTCACGATAAAATATATACTACCATCCATCCGACCAGCATAAATTCTCGCTTGAGTATGAATATGATAGCCTTTAAAGACAATGTCAATTTCTTATTTCAAAATCACATCATAAAAATGTTCACCTGCAATCCGTATGTGGCAGCCAGCATGATGACTGATATGAGCGGGAATGCTGCGTTGCCGGTGGCCACTACAACGATCAGGTAAACCAGCTGGTAAAATGATTTCGTCAACGGTCAACAGGCAAATAAAAGACTGGGGGAAACATACGTAGACCACAGTGGCAGGTAAGATCTGAGGCGCAAAAGTCAGCAGAAGAGAGCAGTATGGATAGGGATGGACTTACAAGAGTACCAAGGAGGTCAATAAAGACGAAGAAGCGCATCGAGAAACAGCAGAATCCAAAGAGTTCCGGTAACAGCACCAGTTCACATAAATTATGAACCGTAGAGTTGATCCATCGCCGACGTTGCGAGAACAGGATGCGCCACGACTCAGGGGCCATCGTGCGCGCCTGTGCATCGGGTATGAACTTGGTCTTGAAAGTCGGGAAATGTTTCATCAACAATGTAGTCAAGAACCGATCTTCACCCAGAGAGAACAAATTCTTCTTGTGCAGCGTGTCCAAATTGGGTTCGCAGTACTCGTCGATGATACGGTTGGAGATGATGATGGGTCGACCTTTGTCGGCAGTACGAATGCGGTAAAGAGAGAAGCAGCCGGGAAGACACGTCACGGAACCGAACAGACTTTCAAAAGCCTTCGATAGATGGTGAGAGATATAATATTCATAGACCTGAATCATGGTCCACCAGGATCCCTCCTCATTCTCGAGTTTCGTCTCGCCACAAACGCCGATGATACTAGAGTCATCTGCGGCAGAGGCGACCAGTCGATTCAACGACTCGGGCGTGACCGTCTACGTCCAGTGAGTGATGGACTTTGAAGCGTAGAAACGGACTGAAACTTACCGTGTCAGCATCTACTGTGAAAATGTACTCGTAGAACGCCGGGTCGATGCCAATAACGTTACGCATTTGATGGTAGATCTCCAGTTCCAGAGGTGACATAGGAGCGTCGAAATGGACCCTGTTCAGGTAGTGCAGTAACAAGATCTGACTATCACGTTTCCCGCGATTGCCGGGTTTGGAGCGCTCTGTAGGTTTTCCAACTTTGACAATGACCATGTATCTAGAGGTAGGACAACGGTAAGTTACGCACTACAGGACAGCAAAGCGTACACTTACGGAACAACATGGCCTTCGAATTCATACAACCCAGAGTACACCTTGCCGTAGTTTAGCGCCTTCGAGCCTTCACCCACAGACTTGAACAAAAGGGGCTCGGGGTCCAGCTTTGGGTCAATTCCCAATATATCCAAGACGATTCGAGGAGTGGTACGATCGTTTCCACTTCCGATAATGTTGCCATCGCAGATGATAAATAGTAGCTTGCGCTTGTCGTCATACTTGAGCGCCGCCAGTGAGTCGATAGTGCGCCGTAGAGAATCTTCACCCTCGGTGTAACAGGGTACTTGAGCTATAACGAACTTGTCTTGTAACTCGGGAGAACGTTTACCAGTTAGTTGTAGAGCCGCAAGGACTGCAAGTGCACGTGATCAGAGCACGTCCGCGTGGACAATCTGAAAGGCTCACATTTCATGGCCATGGACGCCACCAAGATCCCTGAAAATACCAAGAGTACGTAGTTCTGCACTTGACACCTTGGGCTTTTTCGGAAGTCAACTTCTCCGACGTAGAACGCGTGCTTCAAACAATTGATGTTCTGCGCCTGGGTATTTGAGTCCAGCTTGCTGAAAATAGCATTCAACGGTTTCGTTATATCTTGGCCAGGCTGCTGTTGGAAAAGGTTGGAAACGTCTGTGTTCAAAAAGCTGCTCTGAGCTGCGTTGTTTGCGTTCACGTTGAGGGTGTTAACGTAGTCCGTCAGATCATAGACCCCTTTCTCCCAAATGGCCCACATCCTGTAAGTTGTATGTAAGAATCACAGACATAAAAGGTGAGTATATTGTGTTCCATACCGAGAAATATCTGTATCAGTTGCCTGAGCTTTGATTGCTTTGGTGGTCCAGACGAGAGGTCCCTTGTGGTACTGTTTCATCGTTTGCTGGAAAATTGCCGTGTACCAGTCATCCTGATGGAGTTTTGTGTTTGTGTTCGATTGTAAAGCGCCGGAAATGTGCATGGCCGTTGTTTCAGTTGTGGTGACGTTCTTGACAGTTAACGAAAGCGTTGAGTCGGTGACGAGGCCAGAGCAAGCCAAGACCAAAGGTGGGGGGAAGTAGCCCGTCAAGTCTTGCCCGGCTAGCGTTTCGAGAGTATCAGCGCCATTGCTTGCCTGGCCCTTGATATCACTGTGATCGCGCTGTATGAAGTTGGTTATATCATACACCTCCCCTTGAACAGCGACCCAAAAGTCATTGTTACCAGTGTGTTGCGCCACTTCGTTCGTCGACCAGGCTTTATCGAAATTCGGGCAGAGCAGTCGACCAAACTCAACGATATAGAATATGACAATGGCATTGAGGAGCAAGATAAGCAAGCATATTGTCATCTTCTCCCTCCACGCTAGCCGCACATCCGGGCGCTTCATACGACCGATCCACCGGAGCAGCAAGGAAGGCGCCCACCAAGTCAAACCCCACACAATCACAAGCCAGAAACGACGAGACCGACTGGTGGGCACTTCTTCAACAGCGCCTGATGTAGGGTTGACAATCAAACCGCCAGCCTCTTTTGTCATGATGGGTGAACCGTCTGGGCCTCCAGGACCACGCTTCTTATCCCATTCCGACCCCCAACCTCCATCCCCGTCATCCGGGTCGGTGTGGCCACGTGTGCTGGGCTGATTAGGTGCATAAGGTTCATGATACTGTGTACCATTGGTCCCAGTCCGCGTCAACAACAGATTTTCGGCGCTCTCGTTATCGTATATATCTGGCGGGGCCAACCCACCCTCCGGGTGTGTATAGTCAGTGTTGTCGTCCTGAAACATGCTCTCGTCATCGTCTACGCCCTCCCGAGTAGCCTTCTTCTGTTCTTTCTCCGCAGCTCGTAAGGTATCCTCAACCATCTTCCAGGCAGTGTACGATAGCCATATCATGCGGTGGCCCACAACAAAATCTGAGCCTTCCTTCCAACCATTGGCCCGTGCGCACTGCGTTATCCGTTCCGAAGGAGAACCACGCATTGTCGGCACGTATCTCTCGCAAAATGCCTCTTGCTCAAAGTCCGCAACATAGTCTGTGCTTCGTCTGGAGACTATGTCAGGTAGAAGGAGAGACCGAATCTGCGCCTTAACTCGACGCTTGTCGAACGAATTGGAAGAGCCAGAATCATTCGGCCGAATGCACGAGATAGTCCAGAGACGCGTCCGGCTAACGCTCGCCATGATCTCCGACAGCGTAAAATTGAGCTGTGTGGTAACGGCGAAAACTTTGCCAGGGTCAAGGCGGGCATGTTCTTCGCTGGTGCTAGGGCGTTGGTCGGCAGATACGATGGGAGTGGGCTGACGCAATGGCCGCGACGAGACTTGTGCCTGCACGATGATACTGTCATCCTTGGAATGCTTTTCTGCTGCCAAGCTCGGACCGGATAACAATTTGGAAACGAAGGTGTCGGTAGAATTGCGAAGAAGGGATACGAAAGCTGAATCTAGTAAATCAGCGTCCTTTTCGACAAAGTTCGTGACGTCATAGGAGCAAGGGCCAGAGTAATGGTTTATACCAAACAAGTTCTTGTCTGGAGCACCACCGACTCCGGGGCTTGCAATGTACGAAGCATGGACGCCAAACCTTGATCCGAGCTCCTGTAACATGTCCTCATCCCTATGATCACCACCCTTTCCAGACTTGAATGCCGAGCACGCCTTACTCATAACCCCTAGGACGCCTCCGGGTTTGCGGCTCGCCCTCTCGCTCAATTGAGAACCTCTGAGAAGTTCGATGCACGCGGAATTATCCATGGTCGAAATCGCTGGCAGGGTAACGCCATCGCCGGAAACATGACTGTTGTATCCCACATTATCTTCAAATATATTTCGGAGCACGTAAGAGTTCACAATTTCATCGGCGAAGTTGACACAGAACTCGTCAAATCCATTCTGGCCGTAAGCTGCAATGAGAGGGGACGTTCCTGTAAAGGCCATGGATCCGGTACCTGCTGGTCCACGAGCCTGGAACCCCGGCTGATCTAGGATGATAATTTGCGTTGATGGAGGAGGGTCTTTGGAGGGGGCTGAAATTCTATGGTTCGCTGTTTCCACCACAAATGCGAAGAGGATAGCGTAGAGATCTCGAACGAAGTGATCACGTTGAGCAGCACTCTGCTGAGCATTGAGCAAAACCGTGTAAAGTTCTTTGCGAACGTAGCTCGTTTTGTTCGTTAAAATCTGACTGAGATCCTCTGACCCAACACCCAACAACCGGGAGACGTGATCAAGCACCTGTGGGTTTGCCACATATGCTGAGACATCATGTGCATCCCCATCCGCAAATTGCAAGTTGCCGAGAAGAAGTATTGCTACGAGAAGGCTGAAGATAGCCGACATGTGTTTGGGTTTGAAACCGAGCGTCCTCATGGCTGCGCGAAGCTCAGCCATGGCAATGGAGTCGTCACTGAATGGTCCCGAGGGTAACCGGTAGCATCCCGAGGAGGCCAACAGTGCATAATCGGATAGATCCTCTAGGGCAAAGTGGTCACGTTCCTGTGTGGTAGCCCCTGCAAGAAATTGATAGAATACATGGAATGAACGTTCCTCGTGCGCAAGACGGTTCAGACGGGACTTGTCAAGGCCATATGTAAGAATTTTAGCAGAGGCGATCCGACCGCGGTCATTGAAATGAAGTTCCAAGTAACGGCTATGTCGAGAAGCATTTGGGTTGATTAGTGTCTTAGCGTTTCCAAATGAATCGAGTAAAGGACCAAGGGCTTTAATCTGCTCTGCCACCTTGGCTTCTTTTCTCGAGTGTGTCGAAAGTCTGAGGATTTGGTTGATAAACAAGAGGTTGGTTGAGGACTTTCCCGACCCCGTTATACCTCTGAGTTTAATAATGGGTAAAGTGTAAACAACGTATAAGCCGGAAATGACAAACCGAGATATGACAGCTTGCGACTCCTCCCTGCGCCTCATCACCAAGTACACTTTAGCTGCCAAGTCATAAACATGTGGCTGAAGAGGTTTCGCCGAGTCTACCATAGGCAAGCTAGTATCTTTGTAACACCGCTCCTCATAGTTCTTGGCACTTTCTTCATTGATATTTGCTAGAGTCTTGTAAGGATTGACAACAATGATATTTGAGGACCCGATCGCTGTGTAGGGTAAGTCAGCACGAAAACGGGCTTGGAGCACGGCGAGAAGTGTCTCGTCAGTTGGGTAAATTGTAGCAGAACCAGAAGACGAGACAAGGTCAACGAGGTCGCCGGAACTGATAGCTTGTGTAGTATTAGAGGCCATGGCCTACAAAAAGAAGGACGAAAACAGCTGGTCGCTGTTCGTGACGGCGTAGTTGTCGAAAAAGCACGACTCGGACTCGGAGAACTCACGCCTGGTGGTATCCAAACCGGCGACGGCGGAGAACACGTGGGAATTATCGACTGCCGAACTCGTGCCGTTGTCCTGCTCAGCTTACTACTGATTTCAAGGCGTAAGTATCCCTATATGTATCATTGAAACATAGACAACTTTTATCAAACCCGCAGTTGTCTCGCCAGAAAACACTTTCAACAGCAACCATCATTTGGAATCATGATTGACACCCTGGGATATCTACGAATAGGATAACTGGAAGACCTCGTTGACGCCGCAGCGAGGCCAGTGAAGGGATTGCGAATAGATGACAGCATAAACCGGGGTGATGTCGAGAAGGGCATCAGCGACATGGTGCTGTAGAGAAGGCGTACCTATCGGTATAGGTCCTATTTACTGGCGCCATGTTCACCTCCTGTAAAATTCACTTGTGACCGTTGCTACTTAGCCGCCTACAGCATATTACTACCCCGGGTAAAGCTCCTCATATTAATACCACTATTGTGGTTGTTCGGTAGCCTAATATTCCACGACTGTCCATGCTGGAACGGACCGGTCCAGATATCGCAAAGAATACAAGTAGCTGTATTATTAATTGAGGCCGGATAGGGGCACTCCGTTCACACAAACCTGTGTCACCTGCTGCGAAACCTCAAGCTGGTCCGAGTACTAGTATCTTTCCCAATGCCTGCTCAAATGTATGTCATGGCCGTCATTGGCACCGTAGCCGCCGCCATTTTCTTCAAAGAGGTACTTATATCCTCATCGTCATGACTGGTGATGAGATACTCATATTCGGTAGTTCGTATACGAACCCCATATTGCTCCAAATGTAGAGCGATGGGCAGAACAATTTATTGCGCATCGACAGGCTCGGAGACGCCAACGGCAGGAACCCCTGGCTGTGCCGGTCAGATCACAGAATATGCCGGTGAGCAGACGTTCAAATGGCGGCGATAGCAATCCTCCATCTCGATCGAGTATCGAACTTGAGAACCTCGTCGCGAGAGAAGTTGACGAGTGGAGAAGTAATGTCAATCGGAGTCGGACAACGCTTAGACACAGGAAGCAGACATCTGGTGTTTTGGATAGCGTAAGTCACCCGACCTCATGTCTTAGGCGCACATATATAATCTAATGTTTCCTCATCTGCAGTCAAGCGCCTCTATTCCATACACCCCAGTTAGCCCCACTCATATAATTTTCGATCCTTTATCACCAATCAGTCCCATGTCCGAGCACAGCTTGCCCCGGGCACACATTAGCGCCCATAACCTCGAACGCGCCTCTAGCTCTACTCTTCGTTCCCCAGATCCACCAACCGTTAAACTTCCAACTCCAAACCCATCCTTACGACCCTTGTCCCCCGGCGTCTTGAACGATGCATCCATAATTGCCTCCTACGAAGTCGCCGTCGCCTCCGACTCATCCCGATCCAGCTTCGATTTCGAGTCGGTTTCGGACAGCCCTTTCTCTTCTCGTGCACAATCTCCTTTTGCCATAGGAGCACCAGCCCAGCAGGGGGTGTTATTCGAGGCTCCTATCTCCGAGATAGACTTTTTGTCAGACTCGGACGGCGGCTCCTTTATTTTCCATTCAACATCGAATGTTTCTGTGGGTGAGAGCGTCAACGGAGACGATTTAGACGTGCAGTCGAGTCATTGGGACGCCAGCTCCACTTCGAGTTGGGCTAGTGCCGTCACGCGCAGCGTTTAAGTAGACACCACGCTTATTATTGGTTTTCGGGTTGGTTCCACTTGGTTTTTTTTTTACTCGCACCACAACAGTCTTCTCTCTCTTTGCCGCACCATTTGTTTTTTGTATTTTCCTGGGGCCCGCTGTTGTATATTTATTGTAAACTTACTGGCATGTGAACATTTAACCCTTGGAATAGTACACACGAGCCGCCCTTTGACTTATTTCGAGCGAGCTAACTGAAAGATCAAGACATTAGATGCTCAGAGTTTTAACAGACCGCCCCTCCCCCTCCGTTTGTGCTTTACTTCCTTCCTCTGCAGCATAGTTGACCATTGACGGTCATTGGGATCGATCCCTTCTTCAGCAAACGCCTTCCGGAAGATTTCATCATGCAACATCGAGTGCGCAATTCGCTCCTCTCTTGTCGGTCCACCTGGGATGTCGACCTCAAAGTCAGGCGGACGGGCATAACCTATACTGGCTACGTGAATTAAGATTGATCTAAAGCAATAAAAAGATGGGTTACTCGCTAAGCTGTCAACGATGTAACAAGAATACTCACGCAGTCATCCCAAACACGGGTTTTATTCCACCCGCCTCCCTGCCTGTCAGGAACCGATGTTGGCGGACCTTCCCGAGCTTTCGCCAATCTATATCCATATAAGTGTGGTAGTCGACTTCAAGGAACTCGGGTTCGGAAGGGAAGGGTGCTATGGATGTCAGGAAAGAGACGAGGGGGTGGGAGAAAAGAGATGTTACTTCTGCTGCATTGAGGATTGGCTGTGTGTGTGTTAAGCTGGTATGGACAAAAAGGTTGGTGTGCTTACTCTGAGTGTATTGTCTAGGATGAGGACGACCACACTGAGAAGTAAATGAGGTCGGACATGATGAAAATCGTGACACACGCTTACGGTGTTACTATTAATGAGTTCCCGGCGAGAAACGGCGGGAGAACACATAGCAATGGGACTTTGTCTTTATCTTGTGGTAGGCCTATCTAAGACGTCATGGTCAGAACAGAAGCGAGAGGTTTGAGATATTCCAACACACCTCCTCGAACGCTTCACGACGCTGAAGAGTATCAAAGTTCAGATCAGTCCAATGAATATAACATTGCCCACGAAACCACTTTATCCTGGCACCGAGCATGAACAAAAAAGGCTCTTACTCACAGCAGTGTCCTCGATAGTCACGTCCCCGGGATCAACTTTTCCTCCAGGCAACGAAGTATCACCAGCATACGTCCTCAGTGTCGCAGAACGCCTAATACAACCCCTCAATAAGGGATCTCAGACGAAACACACAAGCCGAAACACCATACCTACCTGCTGAGAAGGACGTACAGGTCGCCCATGCGGCCCACGAACAACGCGACAAGCACGGCCGCACAACGAGACCTCGGGAACTGTATCTTCATTTTCAATTTTGGGGCACGGTAGGCCGATAGATTCCGGAGACATCTTTATTCGCTCGAAGTAAGTCCGGGTGTGCTGTTTATAGGAGGGTGGGTAAAGCACGAACGATTTGGATTCATCGCTCAGAACAGGAATAGGCGCTTCACTCAGGTGCAGCTTTGGTCTGTGAAACTTGAGAAGACTTGATCTCCGGGGTTCGTTGTTTGAAGGCATGAAGGATGGGCGCAGGTGGTAAGATTACGGATATCTGGCTGTGCTACCAGCGGACACTGCGGTGCCGTTAGGAGAAGGCATGGACTCTTCACGTACTACGACCGATAACTGACTCTTGCCTTGAAAATCGAAATAAAAAAACGACCCTGGCGTCGTCCGTACTTCGTAAGCCTTTATCATGGCCCCCAGGCAAGCACTTACGTCCAGAGACTCGCGATGGATCGGACTAATGACCTTGGAATGCCTAGCCATCTGCCTCGTGTCCGAGTCCTTCAATTACTTTGTTCCAGATCCACGCCGTATCGGTGCATGCTTCGTGTATGCCATGCATGATCCCTTTGGAATTACGGCGGCTCAGGCGATTGTCGTGTGTCGATGACCACATTAATGCTGATCCTGCCCATACTACCCACGCATGGCCACCTCGATGAAGCCTTCAGGCAGGCTTCTTGGTGACATAGATAATGGGCCTGCGCATCTGATGCAGACTGTCACTCCTCGACAATCCTCCTCCATTACGTTCTTTCTTAGCCTATCCAAAGCCCTAGTCACATACATATTCACTGTCGTGTCCAGCTACTTTCACCCACAATGAGCAAGTCGTCATTTCGTAACAGAGTAGGCAATGTCATGCGACGGTCCTCTACCGCATTCTCCATTCCTCGTCCATCCACGCCTTCCGCCTCTGATTCTGATGCTGGTTCTTTGAGCTCGCTCAAGCAGCTGGACACGGCGCCGTTGGCTCCTCCTCCTCCTCTTATTGACCCAAAGCTCCCTAGTCCCATAGCTGAATCACCTGCCCGTGAGGCACAGGCTCTGGAGCCCGAGCCTGTTGGTCCATCTCCTTTGGCAGGTGAATCCGTTACTCAGCCCGCTGGTCCTACGATCCTTGTCGATAAACCCACTGGAGATGCACCCGTGGCTTCTGAACCAATACTCACCGTTTCTCCACCGACGATTAATGAGATCCCTCCAACGCCACAGTATGTTGCTGGTCCTGGAGCCTTCACCGACGAGCCAGTCTCACAACCGATAGAGGCACCGTCTGAAGGGCCGCATCAAGAAAGCGCGAGTGCTCTGGAGGCGGAAAGGGGTGCTAATGTAGTCGAAACCGCTCCCGCAGAGCCATCTACTACTTCATACTTCAATACGCCCGCGCCAGGAATGGGCTCACCACCAGCTGTGCTGTATGACGAGCCCAACGTGTGGATTGACGACTCTAGTTCCAAGGCAGCGGCCCAAGCTTTGAACGATGGTGACGCCAGTGTCAACCGATCAGTGACCTCCAAGCCGTCGACTTCCAGCTTGTACACCACAGGTACTAAAGCTCAGGACCCGTCTGCACCACTACCCTCACAATCGGCAAGAGCAAGTCAGCTCTCGTTAGTGCCAATTCAGACGATTCCGATTGTGGAGTCAGCTCCTCAGGGATCGATCAAGTCGGGCCAGGCCTCACTTGTTCCTTCAGGCCAGAAACCGTTGTCTCTCCGCCAAGCATCACCGAACCCGAGCCAAGTTTCACTCACGCCTTCGGTGAAAGTTGTGGCTCCATCAATCGCAAATCCCAGCCAACTCTCGCTGGCGTCTTCAGCTCGGGAAGCCGTTTCCAATCAAGCAAAAGAAGCGACACCATCGGTACTGCAGAGCAACGGAGGTGTGAGTTATGGTCACAGTGATGCTCCAATCATCCAGTCAGTTGTATTGGCCTTTCATGGCAGTGACTCGAGCCTTATGCCACGCTTGACAGGATGCCCGTCGAAGATCCGTTCGCGGACTTAGGACCTCATGCCATACCACCTATCTCAGTAATGCACGAAGATGACATCGTCAATATGCCAAAGCACGTCATTATTTCTTGTGTTCGGATGTCATCTAACTTACATATCTTCTTCAGACCGGAACATACGGGCGAGCTTCCCTTTAGCCCACGAGAAGGCTATGACGAAGGCACTCCTGGCCATGTCCTGATGCCTTTACCCGCGCGCCACGAAGTTATGGTCTCCGAGTGAGTTAATGGAAATTGGATTGACTAGCCCATCTAATAGGCATGAATAGCTCTATTCGTTCCGTGCCCTCCGAGCACAGCTTGAGGAGGACTACAGAGCAAGTGGAACATGAAACAGAGTGAGTCTTACATTGCTCTTCCAGTTGTTATCACCCTGATTTGTTTAATAGCGAGAGGCGTCCGCTCCTTTCACGCCCAGCGACTGTGGAAGCCGGCAGGAGTGCTACCTCCTATCTGCAGGCAAATCCATCTGAACATGTCTCGGTATCACCTCTTGGTGGCAACAGTGTCAAATGGCCCACTGGGACACCTATGCTGCACACTCTTGGTTGGATCGAGTATGTCCTCCCCGATGGGTCATTTTACTACCTCCATCCTACGCATCGGGTTATCACGGACGTCAACCTACGCACGGTCAGGAACCTTGAAGCGGTCGGCGAACATGTAGACCGCATGAATATGGTTGTACCTGCCGGTTTGGAGGTGTGGCTTAAGGATGCAGGCTCGGCGAAGCGTGGGTTTGCACCGATGGTCATTTGGATTGACCATAAAAAGAGACTCGTCTCCTTCGATCCACCGTCCACTGACGATGAAGACACCAGGGGCAGGCATGCCACTGGTGAAGACCGTGAGTATGAATGCTCTTTGTGTGGTGGTCCTTTGCTGATATGTGACTCGGTCCAGGATTGGACATGGAATATCGTTACTGGTCTTTCATGGAGGCCCATCCCGCTCATTCGTCACTTCCACATAATGCCCGGGTAGAAGCAATGGATGCGTTGACGTGGAGCTACACCGACCGTCTACTTCCGACACATCGGCCCGTTCCCCCTCCGTTCACACAGGAGGAATGCCAAGAACTCATGACCATGCTTCGATCATTTGGAGGTCCGCGAGAACCGTTTGTATCTCATACTAAATGATATTGACGACAGCAGTTCCAGATAACTCAAGCGAATCTGGCATTCAAACGGTCGTCCACACGCGTATTGTCGCCAGGATTCTTTTACGCGTTGGTGGGTGTCCACCCTTGGTCATAAACTGAAACTACTTTGCTAACCGTTCAAACCAGCCACTTGGCGTCAACGACATTTCCGGTCGCACAAACCTCTGCCTCTGGATACGACCAGGAACCCGTGGCATCGGCCTCACGCTCGCGTGTCGTTCCCCCGACGCGTATCTGATTTCCTGGTCTCGGTCTTATGCCTCGGCGTTCCATTCCTTTTCGCCGAGCGTGTCCACCATCATAGAATAGACGAAGAAAGTGGATTGCGGAGCACTGGATCAATGCTCGTGATTGGAGCCTGCGCATGTCTAGTGGTGAGTACGAGTCGCAACATATATAACGTTTTCATATGACAATTATCGGTTCGACTTCTTTTTGAAGGCTGCGATTGTCTTGAGTGCATCTGTAACCTTCCTTTCTTTGCCAGGCTTGGACAATATCACGCGGCTTGCTGGATTTGTTGCCATTCTCTGTTCGACAGCGAGTATGGCATCGTCTGTCATTGCCCTTTTCCGGTATAAGGCGGACATGGAACGGGCAATCTCTCACTTAGGTGGGGAAGGCTTGCTGACACTTTCTGTTCGTCCAAGTTACCTTCTGCTTCTGTGTCGTCAGCGCTGATAGACCGGCTGTTTGTAGAGACGAAGCGTGATGATGTCTCTTCCTCTTGTCTTTCTTGCATATGCTGTGGCAGCGTTCGTCACTGGCATCGCCTTGTACTCGTTCCGGGGGGCCTCGCTCACCGAACCGGCCTATACGAGGTGGACAGTGGTAGGTTTGATAGGAGGATTGGTAGGGGTGTTGACCACGTCTGCCCTTCTTGCGCGACGATGATGGAATGGTTGAGAGCATTTTATTTTTTATTGTACCGCATGTTTCTTCACTGCGCCACGACTTGTACTATACCACAAATTTGTTCGAAGCTGGGTAAATACGTCACGGTGGGTCCGGGCAAAACGTTTACAGCGTTCCCGGAAATCCTTGTCACGCGTCAAAAAAA